>JARHVA010003038.1:870000-1180000 GCA_037957365.1 Torreya grandis | reverse complement strand
TGTAATGGGATAATTTGATAACAATCAACCCCTTGATGGTTGATCTTTGCCTATGTATCCAATACTCCAAGGAGGGAAATCAAGCCCACATAATTCTCCAACCTAGAGTGAATATGTGATTTTGATCCTTTCAATATATGTGTGTTCAAATATAATATGTATTTTATACTTTATAATGATATCTCTTGAATTAATTTATAAGGATTTTGACTTGTCTTATGGTTAGTACTTATGAGTGATCTTGAATTTGGGTAGAATAGGGTAGATTTTCTCAATGTGCAGAATTGTGTAAGCTAGAGAGAAGTGGATGCCAAGTGTGTATAAAGTGGTATAAATAAAATAATCTTGATTTGTATTTATAATATTTTTTTTAGAATTTTCCTTTAGCTAATCATGTGAAATATTTAGGAAGGCCCAAAAGAATGAATTGAATTTATGAAACTAGTCATTATTTGGTGCAATATGTGACTGAGCTAAGTGGACAGGGGCACAATGTGCTCTTTTCCACTTATGAAAATTTTTATATAAATCAAAATGACTTATATACTAATTTTGAGACCTTTTAAAGGAAATTTTAGATAGCTTGAGCATTTGACATTGGAATTTATATGCAGTAATCAAGAAAAAAGGTTTGGAAATACATATAGATAAATATATTAGGGGAATGGTGAATAACTCATGTAATTAGGTGCAAGTCATGTGGTTTGGTATCTATCAATAATTATAATTATCAAGAAAATGTGACCATAGATATGTGTCTACATTCCCCCACCAATGAAATATATAGAGTAAAGGAGAAAGAATTGAACCTAAGTATATACAACGTACTTTATATTTGAGCAATTACCTCAATTATGTAGGGCAATAAAAATTATCAAGCCTTGAAACAAATTATGATGTAGTATTTTTGTTAATTTTGAAATATGAAGAAGTTTAATCTTTGAAAATTTAAAAATTTGAAAAAAGAGCAAAGAAATAGTACAATTATATGTGGTGAAAACAAATTTCCCTATAACCTATAACTTATGATGGATAATTGTGACTTATTATTGAAGCACATGGAAAGTTTAAATTTTTTTGAATTAAGAGTGACCAATTCCCACTTTGAATAACCAATAAAACTCTTGAGTTAGAAATATGAAAGACTCCAACCCTCATGAATAGAGAATAATACCCAAATATACTAATAAAAAAGGTGAAACCATGATGGGTTTATTATAAGTGATGCCAAGGACATTTATTATCACTAAATGCAAATGTACATCACCCAAGAGAAATATATCACCATTAAATGGGTTCAATACAAGTAATGTCATAGTCTCTAAGCATCACTAAACCTTAATGCACATTACCTACATAGATCAAATCATACTCTTATAGATGGATCTAGATTCTATTTATCATGATTGAAAGGGAATGAAGAACATTCATGCCCCCATCATGACCACATTAATCATGAATTTGAATTGGAATAAATATTTTTCCTTTGAAATTGTGACTTTTAACTTTGAATTTACATTATTAAAATTTAAAATTTGAATTTTCAGCTTTAAATAAACATGATCATGAATGAGTATCATGCCTGCTAAGTTTTTCACCAATTATATAGAATGATATGCACCTATATGATCAATTTTAATTGTATTTGAAACCTATAACATTGATATTGTAATTATCTTGCATATGACCATGCATATGCATTCAAGTGTGTACAAGTATATGCTTTGAGTCTTTGAAAAGTGAGTGTATGTGCAAGTCATATGCCCCCATAACCTATATGAATTTTCCAATTTTTTATATATATTTGATTTTTTAAAATTATTTGAACCTTTAAAAACTTGTACTATGTATCTTTAAAGCCTTTACTCTGTCCAAAATCTACTTTTTTTTGCTCATGGAGGGTTTGTATTTCTAAGACATGCCCACTATGATGTCCCCCTTTTGAGATGGGGGATGTATACTCCAATTTAATCACCTAATAATAATAGTTAACAATATCATGTGATAAATATATATATATTTTGTAATTATTTTTATCATGTTGGAGATTATGTTATCATAAAAAATGTAATTGTCATTTCAAGCATGTCTGTAACATATTGAATACAAGAAGAATAATGGATTGATGAGTGTGTGAGAAGTGTGGCATTTAGGAGGATTTCTCAAAAAAATACATTGAATAGGAAAAAGGGGATGGAGATGGGGATGGATTAGGAGAGCAAGCCTAGATTCCCTATCATGATGTGGGAACTTTGACTAATATTAATAAGTCATGAGTTCCTATTATCCTACACACTCTGTATTTTTTCTCCCCACATAGAGAAATACCCAAGGAAGTGATGCCCAATAAAATATGGTCATATAAACTTAGAGGTAAGGTTGTGGAGCAAGAATAAATTTATCCCAACTAGGTACTCCTAATTTCTTGGTTGGATAAGACCTTCAAGATTGAAGTCCCTAATTCTTTGACTTATAATGATTTAACCAAAATGGTATATGCTCTAGTAGGTAACTTTATATGTTCCATACCCAACATAGACGTTTTTATATAATGGGTAGCCAAAAAAAGGACTCATAAGGGTCATTTGGACATTTTGTCCATGACTAATGGATTTTTCCTAATTTGCTTTAATAATGAGGAAGATTGTGACCATATATTGGTTGGGGGACCTTGGTTTTTAGGTAAATCAAGGATTTTTATAAATAAATGGAAGCCAAGATTCAACCTTGATAAAGAGGATATAAATATGATGCCAATATGGGTTCATTTGGAAGGTCTACCATTAGAGTTATGGGAAGAAGATGTGATGATTATCATAGCCAAAAAATTTAACTATTTAACATCTTTTGTGTGACCAATAGATCTGAATTCAAACTAATACATGTAAGGTTTTGTGTCAATGCATATGCCAATAAGGATCTCCCCTAGTTAGTAGTCCTTAGCTCATCCCAAGGGGACTAGATATAATGCATAGAATATGAATTTTTTACCCTAAAATATATAATGTCACAATCTTGGCCATGGAACTAGATTATACCTATATTCAAGGACTCAGATTGATGTTAAGAATAATCCTCAGTAGTGGAATAAAAAATAAAGTTAGGAAGATAAGAAACAAGATATATTGAAGCACTCTAAGATAGAGATGGAAACTGCCAATAAGGAAAATAAATATGATGTAGGGAATGGCAAGGAAAAGGAGGCCCCTAATGATACCAATAAAAATGAGGACAATATTTCAAGGGAAAATATCCATGCTTTATATATAAAAAATAAACATATGTTATCTATAAAATTGGATAATGAAATTTTAAAAGATGAGTCATCTAATCATGGTCAAAGTAAGGAAGATACTTAGATCAATCCTAAGGTGATTCCTTCCTAGAAAGAATAAGACAAGGAAATGGTTGTGTAACTATCATCTGACTATATCACCTCAAAGATTAAAATCAATGTAATAACACTAAAAAAATTAAACAACAATTCCATGGCCAAAGAGGATTTTAGTTTTAACATATATTCTTGGAAAATGGATAAGGAGATTGTAGATGGCCTGTAAAAAATGTTGTTGTAAGTGGTTTACTCTTATTTCATGAAAATCATAAGTTGGAACATTATGGGTCTTAATGGAAAATTTAATCATATAATTTTAAGGCATTTAAGAATGAATTTTAGGCCTATTATGTTAATTATTCAATAAACTTAAATGGAGGAAGTTTTGATAGAAAATATTCACAAATTGATTTGGAAATATTCATCCATTTTTGGGGTCATTTCTGAAGGTGATTCAAGGGGTTTAACCATTATTTGTCTAGACAAAGAGGTTAAGGGTAAGACCATTTTAAAAATCCACTCTCATTTGGGTATGATTTTTACTAATATGAAATATGGTTCAATGTGGATACTATCTAATATCTATGCTCCTAACACATTGAATGGATGGTGTTAGTTGTGGCAAGATCTCTTGGGTTTTAGGTATAACTATAGAGATTTAAGATGGATGGTTGTAGGTGATTTTAATACTCCATTTACTCTTAAGGAAATAAAGAGGGTGTCTAGGATATTTATGATATCATAGAATACTTATAAAATTTTATAGTGGCTCATAGATTGTATGAAATTGAATTAAGAGGTTCTCCTTTCACCAAGTCCAATGGAAGAATTGGATAAAAATTGCTTCAATCTAGATTCAATAGAGTTCTAATTTATTTTCCCTCACAATATTTTTATCTTTCCCCTCTTCCTAAAATTGGGTTAGATCATAATACCTTGATTATAAGTCTACAATATTACAAGAAAGTGGAGAAGATACCTTTTATATTTGAACACGTGTTTCCAAAATCTATATTTCAACAATAGAGCGAAGGAGTGGTGGCAAATAGATATTCAAGGAATGGGAATGTATGTTCTAGCCAAAATTTTGAAAAAATGTAAATAAAGAGGTTAGATTATGGAAAAACCATACTTTTGGGAACATTTTTGAGTAAAAGAGTGTTATTATAAAATAATTATCTCAACTAGAAAATAATATGGTTATCCATGGACAATATCATATTACTCTTTTACATGAAAAGAGGCTCCTTAGTGAATATCAAAATATTATCACTAAGGAGGAAAATTTCTGGTGATTTAAATCAAGAGCTATTTGATTAAAGGAAGGAGATCAAAATATTGGGTTTTTTCATATGACATCTCTAAGAAAAACATTCATAAAAATATTTCATAAATCACGCTTGAAGGATACTACAAAATTTTAGAACCTATGATCATTAATCAATAAGTTGTCTACTTTTTTAACACCTTATTCAATGCCAATATGAAAGTAGATGATAGAGTTATTGAGAAATTCCTTGATAACATTCCATCACTAATTTACCAAGATGAAAATTTTAAACTTATCAAATTGGTCTCCATAGATAATTGAGAGCACTATCTTTTTGATGAATAAGGAAAAAGTCCCTAGATTTGATGGGTTCCCCATGGGCTTTTTTCACTATTGTTGGGATATAGTCAAAGTGGACCTACTAGATCCTACTAAAGAGTTCCTCTCCATAGGTAATATCCTAAGATAATTCAATAATACATTTTTATTATTAATTCCAAATAAGCTAGGGGCCTTTGATTTTAAATCTTTTAGACCCATTAGCTTGTATAACATTGTGTATATTTTTAATTAAAATTATAACATTAAGGATGCAACTATTGATGGATGAGGTGATCTATAAACATCAAGGAGGATTTGTTATGGGTAGACAAATCCAATAAGGTATTTTTTTAGTTCATAAAACTTTGCATTGTATGGAGAAAGGTAATAAGTCATGAATGGACATCAAACTTGACATGAATAATGCCTATGATAGATTGGATTAGGGTTGTTTAGATAAGATTATATCAAAATTTATATTGTATCTACATATCATAAAATCAATTTAAACTTTCATTTCTACATCCATGTTTTTAGTCCTTGTTAATGGGATACCTCAGGGATATTTTGGAAGCAAAAGGGGCATTATGCAAGGTGATCCACTATCACCCTTCCTTTTCATTTTGATGGTTGAATATTTTAGTAGATCTTTATAATTAGATATTGGTCAAAAAAATTTAAAGGTTCTATTTGGCCTCTAGAGATAAACCTTATACTCATCAATAATTTATTGATGATATAATTCTACGTATGAAATCCTCAGTTAAGGTAGCTAAATATTTAATTTTTTCTCAATAAATATGAATAAACCTCTAATCAAATGATCAAATTTGATAAGTTCCATATCTTCTAATTTAATACTCCTCTAGTAAGATAATATAATATTTTAAGCATCTTGATTTTTTTATACAAAATATTCCTTCTTATTTAGTCATGCCTTTATTCATAGATCACCTTCCCATTTTACCCTATAATCCTTCGATTGAAAGATTTTAGAAAAATCTAGTAGGATGGAAAGGGTTTGTATTATCCAAGGAAAATAATATCACACTTATTTAAATAACTCTTCATATCCTACTAATTTACTTGATTTCTATGTTCAAAATTCCAAGCATCATAGCAAGTCATATTGAGAAAATATAAAAAGTATTTCTCTTGTTGAGTTTGGAAGATAAGAATATAATTCATTTAGTAGCCTGAGATAAAGTGTGTCTCCCTAAATAGTTTAGAGGATTAGGCATAATAAAAATAAAAATTATTAATTAAACCCTTATTTCCAAACATGGATGGATATTCATCAATGATTCCAACCAATGGACCTTGATTTAAGAAGATAAATATCTTGAGGCTAGATAAAGTTCTAGATTTATCATAGAAGATCAGTTTGTTGGAGGACCATCTTTTTTGGAATCATCTAACCAATAATAGAGATATCATCATTAGAGGAAGTAAGTGGAAGATTATAAATGGGGAAAATTTAGATTTTGGTAATATACTTAGATCTTAGATCACCCACTTAATTATTTATAGCCCTGGTATCAAGTTGGATAAAATATTTAGAATAATTTTAGGACTAAAATGGTTGATTACATTTAGGTTTTTTATAGAGATAAAGGTTGGAAACATATTCAAGTTAAAAAATTTAACCTAAAAAATTCAACCATTGTCTTGGATCTAAACTCTCTCCTTTATGGTTACCATCTTCCTAACATCCATATAGAAGATGAATTTATATGGTTCAAAACTACAAAATGGTAGTTACAGTGTTAAATCAGGTTATGACCATGTGTTAGACAAATTAGATGACAATTTTCCTTGGAATAAGATCTAGACTAAATAAATTATCCCCAAAGTAAATATATTTCTTAGGCTTATTATTAAAAATAAAATACTCACTATGGATAACCTCAAAAAATTTGGTCTTATGGTTGTTTATATATGTCCCCTTTGTGAGATAGAAGAGTAATCAATGATTCACTTAATTTTGGAATACACCTTTCTCTTTCAAGGTTTGGGGTAATATTATATCCACCTTTAAGATTTACCATGTGCACCCTTCCTCTTTGTCAAGTCTATGGAATATCTATAAAGTCCCTTTCAAAAGTGAATATTATAAACTATGCTTATGGGCTCTAACTCACACTTTATGAGATCTTTGGAAAGAACTAAATGATATAATCTTAAAGGATTGTAAAAGTTCTAGATTAAGTAACTTTTAAAATAAAAAATATATTGATTAATAATTTTAAACCTTGTAAGAATATTAACAAGTTCACATGTGAGGGACAAGAATACCTTATTGCCAAGAATTGGGATTTATCTCTAATAGGTTCCTCAAAGAATGATCCTATAAAAGAGTTGAGAATGTGTATGATTTGGAAAGATCCCTCTTTAAGCTAGGTTAAGTTAAACTTTGACAATGCCTTAAAAATAAATTTAGGAAGGGTTCATAGAGGAGGCATTCTCAGATATTCTAAGGGTAATGTCTTGGAAGCCTATATAGTGAATATGGGGACATAAAAAAAAATTATGTAGAATTTTGTGAAACTTTTTGGGGTCTTTAACTAGAAAAAGAATTAGGAATTGATAGATTAGATCTAGAAGGAGATTCACTCAACATCATTTATTATTTTTTGAAGAAGAATTCAGATAATTGGAATATTAGTAACATGGTTGATGAATCATTAAAAATTATCAACTCCTTTCAAAGCATTATAATCTATCACATTTATAGAAAGGGAATCAACTTGTAGATTGGTTTGCTAATCTCAGAGTTGAATCTAAAATTTTTAGGAAATAGAGGTATAACAAGGAGATGATTGATGTCATCATCTAAATAATCAACTAGGACGTCCAAGTTTCACCTCTTTAATGAAAACTTTATTGAGATGATCTCAGGTATAGGTTACATAATGTTAGTTTTGTTATATCTCTTGTTCTAATTCAGGTTGGTTCCCTTGATGTTTAACAAAATTATTAGGAAGCATGTGACTAATAATTGGGATCATAAAATTTTACGGTAGAAGAGTATCCCTAGGTTGATCCATGAGTACCCAATCTTCATTATTTAGAGGGGATGGAATCATGAGATCATTATTTTAATTATTTAGGCTTATGAAAAATTATGGTGTGAATGCATTTTCATGATAAGCGGCTCTAAGTGGAAGATTTGTCTCATCCTTTGGAATAGATACATCCTTCCTTAGGTTAATAAGGATTGATATATCCCTACCTCCTAAAATAAACCCCACTTCAAATAAATTTAGAAAGCAAAAATGGTAATGGGATATATTTGTAATTTTTAACCTTCTTTAATAGAGACCTTGTCTAAGGACTTGGATTTATGGGAAATCCTCAAGATTTGTGGTTTCAAAAATTTCACCCAAATAGTTGAAGGATATGATATTCATGTTTCTATAAAGTTCATGGAAGGGTGGAAATAAAATATTGTCAAGATTTAAGATATCTTTTTCGAAGTGATATAGGAGATTATTGGGCATGTTACAAGAATGAATGTTGATGGTAGGAGATTTTATAAATTCAAAAAAGAAACAAAAGATGAAATAAAGAAGTTCTTAGTTGAAGGGGAGATTCTCATTCCATTTCAACATGGATATATTAGAGATTAAATCTCCCATCCCCTCAATTTGGTGGTCAAACAAGTCATGAAATTTAGCAAACTCAATGATAGGTATAACTCTATCCAAGTCTTCCACTTTGTTTTATTAACATGTTCCAACACCAATTTCAGGTTAGTATTCCTTACTACAGTCTTTGCTTATTAGAGATCTCGATGCTAGAAATAAAAAATGGAAATTTATATTTATATTACACTAAGCTATAATTTCACTTTTGTGGAGGTATGTGAATTCTAAGAGGAGATATCGAATCAGCTTTCTGGTCTAGAAAATCCTGAGAAAAAATCCCCAAATATTCCCCTAAGTAGATTCATAGATGATAGAGAAATTCAGCCCAAAAATAAGTTGGGAAATATCCTGACAATAATATAGGTATAGAGGCTAATACATAAGGAGGTCTTATGAAGACTTGTAATGATGGCTTTGAAGAGTTAATTTAGGTCTCAATCTCTTGAGGGCTTGAGGAGCCAACACCAACAATAGAGAGAAGGAACAAATCAATAATAAAATAAAAACTAGAGATGCAAAGGAAGATATTTTGGTTGATAAGGAGAATGAAAGCCTTAAATCCATATGGGAATAAATTAATCTCCATAGAACCCTATTTTGATGGTTCATTAAGGAACAACACTTGTTAAAAGAACCATAAAGAAAGGATTAGATCCCAACAAAATGATGATTAGTATTCAAGAGGTTGTTACTAATGTGAAGGCATTAGAAGGAAGGATCTACAATCTAGAAGAGGAAAATTTGATTCTTAAATAAAATATTCAATCTTTGGTTGAGCATAGAAAGTCCTTGGTTATAAATTGCCTTGAAATTATGGGCGTCCTCATAGAACTACTTAAAAATAATTCTGAAGAGGAAGGCTCTAGTAAGAAAAGAAAAAGAGGTAAAGAGATACCAAAGATCATATATGAAGAGATTATCCCCATGTAATAGAACCTAACATAGATGTTTAATAATTATAATACTACCCTTAAAGGGTATGACGCATAGACTTAGGCCTTTTGTGCTTTCTTTTTTTTTTGTTCTTTCTATTTTTTTAATGATTTGGCTATGAGTTGGCTATGTTATAGCCTTGGTTTTGATTTTGGTTAGTTTTACAGTCCCTATTTGTTCTTTTTTCTATTTTAGGCCTAAGTTATGTCTTTTTTAAACAAGGGTAGAGTCCCTTTCAAAAAAAACCCTTTACCCTTAATTGAAAAAAAAACATATTAAATGCAAGTCATACATGTGTCACATTTATATAGATTTAGAAATGAGGGAGTAGTAAGGTAACCATATATGAAGTATACTACATAATAAAATTTCCTGATATGTATCATAGAACCACTAATCAAGCTCAAAAAGCATAACAATAATAACACACAGTGCCACACAACGTCACACAATGTTATAAAATAAGGCATAGGGCCATATACAAGGGACATGTTCAAATGTTTCAAAAAAAACTATTGCACACATAGGGCCAAGGGACCTAAAAAATGGACATGTTAAAATGTCACATAAATCTCATAGAGATGTTAAGGAATGTTTTACACAAGATTTGAGGGCCACACATAATAATCATTAAATATCTATCTTATCATGTTAGAAAGTAAAAAACATGGAAGGATATAGAAAAAGTGAAAAATAGTCTATTCCATCCATATGCATCAATTTCATATATATAAAAATAGCATATCCATGTATCTTAATGTAAAACATGAGTGATTGAGAAATACACTTGTAATATATGTATCTCAACATTGAATTTGAGGTCATAGATAGATAAAACCTGTGATAGTGTAACTTTTATAATATGATGCCCATAACATATACATGGCCACTAGGTAAAAGCAAGTCCAAAATATAAGAATGCATAGATAATGCATACCCTGAATCACACTCACATACCTTATGAAATGCATGTGTGTATATAAGAATAATATGTTATCTATACATATATGTGATAGATAACATATGTAAAGAAGTAACTAGCGTCTCATGTCATGCTCAGGGCTTGATTCTTGATTTTATAAGTACTTTAAATGTTTTTTGTATTTTTTCAAAATTTGATTTTTTTAATTTTTTGATATATATATATATATAATATTTTTTAAAGGGAACTAGCCTATGATCCCATCAATGAGAGTATCATAGTGCAATCTTGGATTGAATATTTTGAAGATGAATTTTCATGTGTGAAAAGTGACATAAGTTAGTGTATTTACATCTGAAATGGCATCAAGGATTGAAGTACAAATATCCTAATCACTTCTTATAATCTATTTTAGAATGTGTAACCTAAGAAGGTATAATATTTGGTGAATTATGTTGTAAAATAGGAGATTTTATTGCATGTTTTTGATCTAGAACATAATAAATTGTCCAAGGATTTGCCTTAGGATGCACTATAGGAGATTTATCATTTTTTAAACCTTTGACTAACTCTATTATATGAAGCTTGTTTTTTTGGAAGGTATACATTTTTTCCTTGAAATTTTTGTATATAAATATTTTTTATATGTGACATAATTAATTATTCATTATAATTTTGAATGGCTGCATTAATTATATTTGTTATACACTTTGGATTAGGTGCCATAATTGAATTTTTATGGTGTTCTTGAATAGGTTCCATAACCAACTATGGTGGTGTTTGGGGAGGAGGAGGAGGAATTACAATTGATTATAGAGGGTAATCATATGAAATGCCTAAACTTTAAACACATGATTGTAATATATGTATGTGAGGCATCTATGCACCATAGATGGTACTACATGAATATTCTATATCTAAGTGTGTCATAATAATATATTGAAGAACCATGTGCTTGGAAAGGCTAGAAATGAAGTAGCCATTTTTATTAAACCAATTTAAATCGGTATCACTGTATGTGATATAGCATCTGATGTGTGACAATCTAATTTTTTGACTACTCTTAATGTAGATTGTAACTCTTTCTCTATGTATCCCATACTATGAAAGAGAGTCATAGTACATGCATTTTTGATTGACCCATTGTCAATAATGACACTATGTATAGGTTTATTATTGATGTCTTCTCTAAAAAAGAGTGAATACCTATTTTAATCATCATAATTGATTTCAATATCATCAAATGTGATCACTGTAAGTTGTACTAATGTGCTTGTAAATATACCAATATTTTTTTCAATTGGATGCCCATATAGATGAGATGGAGGATGTGAGTTGTCTTCATGACATACTTATGAATATTTGTATTCTCATATATAACATGATTTTAGAATGGATTTATAAATATTATTATCTTTTAATTGTCCTTCTCTTGTGGTTTGACTTATCATATGGGTGTGATTAGCTCAACATTTTTTTCATCAATAAGATCATGTATTTTATGCCTTCACTTATAATACTTGTTCATAGAATGCCCAATACATCTATGGTAGTTAGAATATACATTACTATAAAAATAATTATGTATAGGTTTGGTAAAATCAATATTATATGGTAGAGGTAAATATATAATATTGAAATAAATTAATTTATATAACAAGATATGAGGATCTTGTCATAACCTTGTAAATTGCCTTCTAGGTGGAGTTTCCAATTAATGTTTTTTTTAGTTGTGTTATTGTATTAACTGTTAAATTTAATTTTATTAAATTTTAAATTGTATTTTGGATTATTTTTAAAATTAGTATTATAATTATATGTATCACTTGGTTCATAATCTATCTTTCTAAAAGTGATGGGCTTAACTTCTCTTTCTTTGACTATATGGCATAGTTCATCAAAAGATTGAATTTTATCAAACATGATTAATTCATGGAGTGTTTATATCAAGATTTGGGTGAAAATTTATTGTAATTCATTATATAACATATATTTTTTCATCCTATCTATCATGGTATTTTACCACAGAACATATTCTCTAATTAGCTCATTTGAACCTTGCTCAAGTTTTAAAATTTGTGCATAAGATAACTTTTCATCAATGTCAATTGAGAAATGTGCTAGGAATTGATCTTATAATGGGTTGAATGATTTAAATAATTGAAGAGGGAGATTTTAGGACCATCATAAGTAAATAATTTATTATTTTAGGCATAAAATAATCATGTTACATAGATTTATGTAAGATGTTTCTCAGGATCACTTTTACTCTCATTTAGTGGTTGTTTTGGATCTAAAAGGCCTACTAGTAATTGGTGATGATGTTTCAGGTGGTTAAGGATTATGAATTAGAATATAATAATCCATTTAGTGAGTAGTTTTATAAATAAATTTATATAATTACAATACTTTATCATGGAAGACTATCACAATTTGATCAAGATAGTATGTAGTAGGCAAAGCGGGTATAAGACCTTGTGTAGTAATCAAGGGAGATGTATACAATGTGTATATATAAATCAGCATGTGGATATATTTAAAACCATTTGAATCATCCATACCTAATTATTTTGGTATATATGTAATTTTAGGGGTTGATATTAGAATAAAGGCAATGGTGGAAACTAGAATACATGAGATTAGAAGATTAACAACCTTGAAAGTCACATCATATTGAGATGATACAATATTTGCTAATTGTGTGGTGTTATATGTTATAAGTAATCATAACACTTTATCCACATGTTGGGGACATAGTTGGAGTCTATGATGAACATTGGATAATTATTTAAATTATTCAGGATCAACATCATTGAGATCATTTGGATTAATTCTATAAGATATGCCATGATTATATTTCATAATTTGATTATCTTGATTATCATGTTCATTACTAACACATCCTTAATGTGCATATAATTTTGAAGGGTTACCTCATCATATTGATCAAAAGTATATATAGTATCCATGTTATAAGAAACTAAAGGAATCCGAATGTGCTCTATAGGAATTCCACTTAATTTTTCACTACATATTAAATTAATATATGGAAAAACATTTTTTATTAGCATACAAAAAATGTAAAATAAAAATAAAAATGGGTATAACTAGACAAGATGTGTTTAATTTATCGGATCTTAGATATATTAAGCCTAGTTATAAATAGGGAACATGGCCATAAAGGAATTAATTGTGGAAGATTACAACATTATTTTAGCCTGACAATATCATTTATAATGTATGTTGAGAGTAACTTCCCAGTGATAAATTCTTACTAGTACACTACAAGAACAAATGGTCTAAGGCTTTATATGGTAGAAAAAAATTATAGGTGGTTTTTTATATACCATGATGTATGTGGAAACTAAAAACTAGATATAGTTATATATAATGGTTGAGTATTGGGGTAGTAATATTCACACCACTACTCAAGTAAAACTAGATACCACTTTGCCTAGAATAAGAACTCTCAAGTTTTAGAAATGTTAGAACATAATTTATAGACAAATAAAGAGGAAAAAGTCATTGAAAACCAATGATAAACAAATATTTTATGTAAGGAAAAACTAAATTATGAATCTAAAAGGCCAAATATAAAATATATTTAGTATATAGAAATAAAATAATTAGCTAATCCTAGAACAAAAATTATAAAGAAATAAATGATTGGAAGAAAAAAGTATAGTTTCACCAATATGTGTTACTATATTTTTTATTAAAAACATAAATTTTAATGTGTTATAATAGGTTTAAAATTATAATATATTAGTACTATTAAGATGTAAAATATTCAAAAAAATTTAGTTTGACAATATTGAATACAAAAAGTTTTTAGTTTTATAAAACACTAAGAAGAGGTATACTTAGCTTGTACATAGATATGTGTTGATTGTTTTGACTGTCTAAGAGTGAGAATTGGAAACATAGCTAATTTTTATTTCTCAGGATCAGGATCATAATCAAAACTAATTTTAAATAGGTCTATTATAAGTAGACTAAAACATAGTGTGTTCGAGTCCATTGACCACAAATGTGTCCCAATTGATTATGTTGATTAACGAAGAAAAAATACATAAAGAATAATAATTATAAAAATGAAAGATCAAAGGTAGAACTACAAGATATTTATAGGCATGACCATAGTAATTAGATAGTACCATAGTGCATTTGAGTCCATTGACTACAAACGTGTCCCTATTCATTATGATAAATACTTGATCACTACACCTCCTATGCCTATCACCACTAAGATATATAAGATATTATACTTTGAGTAATACCACATAGAAATTTCCATGTTATTTATCTTTTCTTTGAAACCCTAAGAAAACTTTTCACAACTTGAAAACTATAGGGAACTGTAATGGGTTAAGCTGACCTTAATCACCCCCTTAATGATTTATCACTGCTTACGTATCAAATAATCTAAGTAAGGAAATCAATCCCACATAGTTCAACCACCCAGAGTGAATTTGAGATTGTGATCCTTCCACTATATATATGTATCTATAATAAGGATTTGATATTTTAAAATTATATCTCATGATTTTATTTAGAATACTCTTGGCTTAGATTATACTTTCTCTTATGAGTGATTTTGAATTTGGGTTGAATAAGGTATATTTTGTCAATGTGTAAAAGTGTGTAATCTTGAGAGAAGTGAATATCAAGTGTGTATCAAGTGGTATAAATGAATGAATCTTGATGTGTATTTATAGGAATTATTTTTTGATAATTTCCTTTATTTGTCCATGTGAAACATTCGGTAAGATCCAAAATAATGATTTTAATTGTAGAAACTAGCTATTATTTAGTGTGGGGCATGACTGACCTAAGTGGATAGTGTCACACTATGCTCCTAGCCACCTAGCTCAACATTGTATCAAAAGATCAAAGATCTCTATGGAGATAGTTTCATGATGATTTTAGATAACTTGAAAATTTGATATTGGAAATTTTGTATAATAATAAAAATAAACAAAGAGTGAAGCTTACATAGAGATAAATGGCTTAGAGGAATGACAAATAATATTCAAGTAATTAGGTAAAAGTCATATGGTTTAAGATGTGTCAAGAATTATCATTTTCAAGTACCTATGACTATATTTATGTGTCTAAAACTATATCCTTAATTTTTAATGCAATTTATTAATATTTATGACCATGACTAGATTATCTCAAGAGTTAGGTAAAGAATAAAGAAAGTCATACACTTTATTTTTCATAAATTTTATTTTTTACATAAATTAACTTGTCATAGTAGAAAATTCATTTAAATGTTTATCCACGTAGTCACATCATTCATTTTAAATGAATACAAATTATTTTGGATAAATATTTTGTTCACCAAATACTTTGTCTAATAAAAATTACCCAATATTTCTCATAGTTACTTAGAATTTTATCCGTTATCACATTCAATAATATATAATTTTATAGTCACAATATGATTTAAATATTTACCTTCCTATATATGATTTCCTAAATGTTATACCTTCATACTTTTAGTATGTACTGCCAATAGAAAAACCCATTGTTCTCTATTCACAAGAATATATTCCATCCTAAGCTTCTAAAAAACAAAATGTTGACTATTAAATTTTTAACTCTCTATCCTTGTGCTTCACATAATTTTAATTCACACAAATATTATTACACTCAAAACTCCCACTCAAAACATAGTTTATCATGGGTAAACAAACTTTAAATATTTATATAAAATTTAAAACCTAGATTTGATATTAAATGAAAACAAGATGATTGATAGACAAATAAAAGATAAGTAATACTAGCAAAACATTCATGCTAAAATTTGAATATGATAAATTTTAGAAAAGAAATTGCATACTACACAATATTTCATTTGGGAATCCCCTACATAAAAAACCCAATATAATAACATCCTTTGGTATTATATTTACTTAACTATCTTCTAATACAATAATGTAATTTTAATCTTTGCTCAGTTATAGTCCTGTTATGGCATTAGTTTGCACCCTTAGGGAGGGTTCTTTAGGCTCTCCCCAACTAAGATACACAATGGGAACAACCCCAAGCTATGGGTATCCTATTTTAGGGTTAAACCTTTGCACAAGGTTGGCTTCCTCTTGATGGATCACCTAGACTAAGGCTTATAATTGGAAAAGGGTTAGAAAGGGGTAATAGGGTTACTAAGGAAGATAAAAAGGTGATGCACCAAATTTAAATAATACACTCACATAATCTTGAAACCAACACTATATTATCATAATACAATGTTTGCTCACATAATCTCAAAAACTATTTAATTGTATAAGTATTTCATGAACTAGGCTCACCAAACAATCAAGGAAACAAATAAGAATTCTAATATTCACATAAATCATCAATTAATGATATAAATAACACAATATCATACCTATAAATAGCTTGAAAACACCTTAAAAGAGGAAAGAAAGAAGGATAATGTATATATAAGAATCTCCTTCATAAATCCATCATGCACAAGCTTACTAAACACTAGTTAAAGGCAAGAGATAGGTAAGGAATAATCTTATTGCATCAAGAGATAGTTATTACAAATTTTTATAGGGTTTTTACTTGTTAAATGAGAGTATCCTACTCTTCAAAATTAGATATTGCTTGTTAAGTCCAAAATTAGAGAGAGAATTATAATAAGGGAGAAAATAAGAGATATAGAGAAAGGGCAAAGAGAGAGGAAAAACACATAATCCAAAATAATAAATGAGATACCACCACCCTTAAATGAATTATCAACCATATTTTGATAAAATTAGGACTAATCCTCCATTGATAAATTAATCTTCATTTTTCCTAATAGCCTTCGAACCCTCTTATTGGCTAATAAATACACTAGAAGACAATAATATGTTTTAGAGATGATAAGTCATGATCCTTCCAAGGTGGAAAGATCATTAAGGCTCTAAAAAAAATTGAATGTTCCACTTGCAATATTCAACCACCAAATATCTCTCTTTGAAATTGTATGCCACTTTCCACTTGACTTGTTTATAAGGAAAAAAATCATCATATATTTGGGCCTGATAGAGCCATGACTATGTCTGCTCTAATTGGATTTAGGTACCTATTTATCGAGGATATGACTATGTCAAAAGATAAGACACTCATTTCATTAATAAAAATTTTTCCCCCTATTTCAAACCTTGGACCTAGATCTACTATAGATGAAAAATAATCCCATTTATTGGTTTTCATATAGTCATGACCTCAATAAAAAAAGCCCATCTGGATGCTTGACTCCATTCTTGATCTCTATTAGGTCTAAATAGACCTGTTCTTCCCTTAATTATTATGGAATCCAAGAGCTCATTGTACACATGGATTCCTTTTAAATAATGATAAACATAGTCATGGAGCAACATTACAACCTTAGAAAATAAATCTTTTGGTTTCTGTATTTTCAAATTAGAGATCCAAACTAAGCTTTAATGGCAACCCTCAAACCTAATATCTACCCTGGGTCAACCTAAATTGTATTTGGATCTCAACTCTATGAATTTACCTACTTGGGTCTATGAAATCCTTTGATATCATGTGTCTACCTATGTGTCATCCCTACCACACTCTTTATCATATTTCAAAATATGACTACTATAAATTTTGATGTGTGTCACCATTTGATGCCTCCTAGAACTTGATTGAATTTACTTCATTGATATTTTATTTGTGTTTCCAAAATAATGATACTTGGTAGCCTCACATTCAATTTATGGATCCTAATTCTAGTTTTCATCTAGTTCACATGCTTGCACCATGTGGTAGCCTTGCATGCAATCTAGGCTTATTGACCTTTCGACTTCATTTGCACCTCAATATTTTTTTCAAGGTTGAATATGCATCATAGATCTTGATATGCTTGATAAAATGTGCACCATTAATCTTTAAATTCACTATGATCATTCCATTGTTCATCTCCACATTGAATCTCAATATCCTCTAACTTTTTGACCTTGTGCTCTCCATTGATCTTGATTTGCATGATTTAACTCATGTCATTGATCTATGGTCCCACTGACTCAAGTTATTATCCATGTGTCATTGATCTATGATCTGATCAAGTAAGATTTTGAAATTTGGTAGAATTTTATTCACTCTCAAGATCCGTTGAAGATTTTTTAATTTAAATGGCTACTTCTTATGGCTTTTATTTGATGTCCCTAGGCACATCTTTTACTGTTGGATCATTTTTATAAGCTTATATCTTGAGATATAAAAATCATCAAGATACAAAATTTTTAGGGGACATTCTTGGCATGAAATAAATTATATCCACATGATCCTTTGACTTTGATATGCCTCCTAAATAAATTTATTAAATGCAAAACCAAACTAACTTATTCTTTCCTACATGACCTACCATAATAGTCTCGTAAAAGTCATCTTTCTCCCTTTAAAGCTTTAATGAACTAATGAGACTTTGATAAAACTTGCTTCATTCCCCCTAATGAACACCATAGAAACCTTCTATATCCTTTCACTTACAATTCTAGACCTATTTCTAGACCTACTTCCCAAAAATCAACAAATTCACCTTAAGACTTGCTTAAAGTGTTTCAAAAGCTTAAAAGTGACATGTGGTCTTAATATTACACCATTGGATTAATTCAATCAATAATAAATCTACTCAATCTCTCACTCCACACTAGGACTTCTAGAATATTGATCCATCTAGACAAAGTTTTGTATGTAGGCTAAAATTGGCCAACATTTCTAGAAACATCTTAGGATTGCATGCCTACTATGAAAGAGACTAGTATCATTAGCCTATCTTTTAGGCATGGAGTCTTAAGAGTTTTGTCTCAGTTGATATGAAACTGATATAAGGTTGTCCCTTTCTAAAACCTTCTCTTGAAGCAAAAGGGACCAAAAGAAATAAAAACAAAACAAACACTATGCCCAAGGCACCTATGGAAGGGGAAAACATAATTGAAAATAATGTGCACAAGGCACTTAAAGGAAAGCATAAAAAACTAATCTAAAATATATAATGGTTGAAAACTATTTTGATATAAAGACTTTAAATGAATGTCATTGATTGGGATGGGTAATACTTCTCCATCTAATTGGGCAAGCTAAAAAGCATTATGTTATTTACATATATGGATCAAGTAGGGGCTATTCCATAAGCTATCAAACTCAGTATGGTTGTCTAGTTTGGCCTTACTTAAATCCCACTTGAGGACTAGATCCCCTTTTTTGAAGTCCATTGCTATGGATCTCTTATCAAAGGCTTTATTGACTTGAGCCTGATGTGATTCTAGTTTCTTCATCATAAGTTCCCTTGCTTCTTCAAGCTCCATGAGCTCTACCATCCTCACAATCATAGGCTCACTCTCCATCAAATCAAGCTGATTGGCTAACTCCAAGGTAGGTAACTCAAGAGAGATGGGCAATTTTGCCTCTTTCCTATATACAAGGACATATGGTGAATTACTAATGATAACTTTAGGAGTCACTCTATCAACCCATAAGGATATCCTTAGCTTTATGTCTTATACTCTATGATTCTCTTCCATATTCCTCTTATTATTCCTTATCAAGTTCTTATTCATGGGCTCTAATAGTCCATTGCCTTGGGGGTATTAATTATAGGATGTGCTAAGGTATATGCCTCACTAAAGTGCCCATTCACTTGCTCTCATGCCAACAAATTCTAAGGCATTATATGAAATTATTTTTGTTGGTACACCAAACCTAATTACTATGTTATCATAGAAGTCCAACACTATTATTTCATTATCTTCTTTAAGGGTAATTGCTTCCACTCATCTAGTGAATTAATTAGTAGGAGTGAGTACCCATTTGTGTCCTCCACTAGAAGATAGATTTATCATTCTTATGAAGTCTAAAACCCACTACATGAAGGGTTGTTCCACCTGAATTGGGCTGAGAGGAAGTGTTACCAACCTTTATTTTCTTGAAAATAGAACACACTTTTGATATTTTATAACCCATGCATATGCATCCTTAAAAATGTTGGGCCAATAATAACCATCTCTCATCACTTTTTCTATTATAGTCTTTGGAACAAAATGGCCTCTTGTAGGCCCATCATGGAATTACTCCAAGAGCCTTATTACTTAGAGATCATCTATACACCTAAGAAGCACTCCATTAAGGTCCTTTCTAAATAAGACCCCATCAATAAATGCATAAGGTATGGACTAAAGTCTAAAATACCTTCACTTTTATCTATCCATACCTTGTGGGCACTCACCTGTCATCAAGAAATGTGTCATATCTTGGAGCCACCTAGTGTGAGGTGGAGGTGCATCTATTTGTGAGTTTTCATGTGCCAATAAAATAACTTCTTTATTTTCTTGAAGATCATCAGCCATATGCTCACATAAGCCTTTACCTCTTACTATCTTAGTGACCTTTATCTCCACATCATACTCCATGACCTCAGTAATCCAACCAGCCCTCTTTGCATTCATGTCTTTGTTAAGAAGGAAATCCCTTACTCTAGGATGAGACAACATAAGATAAATCTTGTTATTGGAGAGCATTGGTATGAAATTTTTAAGGCTTAATAAATTTTTAAGGACTTGTTTTTTTTACAAAAGTATACTTACCTCATATCCTTCAAGCCCTTGACTAAAAAATTCAATTGGCCACTCAAGTCCTTCACCATTATTTTTCACCAACATAGCTGATATATTATCAATATTGGAAAAAGTGTACAATATGAACTCCCTTGAGAAATTGGGATTTATGAGTGAGGGTGCTTAGGCAATGGCTTGCTTGATAGCCTAAAATGTTGCTTTACCTTTATTTGACTAAGTTTGGTTCTTATTCAACATGGTAGTGATGGGTTTGACCAAGTTTGCAAAACTAGGTATAAACCTACTCATAAATATAATTTTCCTAAGGAAACTTTGGAGTCCTTTCTTGTTCTTTGGTAAAGATAATGCTACGATGTCACTTATTATATTAGGATCAATGGCTAATCCTTGTTTTGAGATAATATGTCCTAAGATATTTCCTTAATGAATAAAAAACACATATTTCTTAGAATTCAAAGAAATTCCATATTCCATGTACCTTTCAAAAATCAATCTTAGGTTATCCAAGTGCTCACTAGCCTTCTTGGAGAAAACTATGATGTCATCCAAGTAGACTAGTACCATTTGATTTAACAAGCCTTATAAATCCATGTCCATTTCTCTTTGAAAGGTAGATCTGACATTTGACAAGCCAAAAGGCATCTTATAATAAGCATATGTGCCCCACTTTGTGGTGAAGGTAGTTTTGTATTGATCTTCTTCTCTTACCAGCACCTGGTTGTATCTTGAGTACCCATCCAAAAGAGAAAAGCATTTTGAACTAGTAAATATTTGAAGGAGTTACTCCATGGATGGTAAGGGGTAATGATCTTTTAAGGAGACCATGTTTAGGTCCCTAAAATCAACACACAATATGATCTCCCCATTCTTCTTCTTTACATGTATTAGGTTGGCTACCTATGAGGAATGATTGATGAGAAATATGATATTAGATTCAATTAGTTTAGTTAATTCTTTCCTCATTAGGTATTTAATTTTGGGGTTGATAGGCCTTTGCTTTTGCCTGATAAGCTTGGCATTAGCCTCTAATTATATAGTGTGTTGGGCTAGCTTGGGATCAAAGCCTCTCAAGTCATTATATTCACAAGCAAATATGTTTCCATGTTATTTACAAAGATCAATGAAATTATGCCTTTCATCCCTAGTGCTTACCTTTCCAAGATTGAGGAGCTTGTCTTTGAGGATAAGAAATCTTTCATAGTTATCTTCATTAGTTGACATCACTACTTTGTCTTTCCTCATATGATCTCCCTCATGTAAAAAACCTTTAAGGGTGACCATCCCTTTAGGAATTTTTTTGGACCTAAATTGAATAATTTGATCTTAATAGTGATGTTAAAATTTATCTTGGCTCAATGAGGAAAATTCTGCTACCTACTGTAAGAAACAAACAATCTACTTGTCACGAGAAAATACCTACCAATGAGCTTCATTATCTGGAATTGATGGTATTACTACCAATTTAACATGTGGTTGTAATTTATACCTTTTTAATCTATTTGGGAAGTCAAATTGAGCTCTCATAGTTGCCAACCTATCATCATGCTAATTTTGGTTACTTGGCACTACTTAGATATTGAAGGCCTTAAAGTCCTCAATCATATCACACACTTTATATTTTTAGGATTTCATAAAGTGATTCTTTGTGATGTTTTTGCCTCTAACCTGATGCACTATCAAATATCTATCTCCATACACTTTTAACTACTTGATTCCTCGCTTACTATCCCACTGAAGGCCATGGATAAGTCCTTCATACTCAGTTGCATTGCAATAATAGCTAAATTTTAACCTATAAGAAGAGAAGTAATTATCGTTAGAGGGAGATATAAACATTACACCTTTACCTACCCCATGTTTTTTCTTTGAGCCATCAAAGAAATTTTTTCATAAACCACTAGCATTTTCTTGTGGCCTAGTGAGGGATGACATGGATTTGATCTCCTCATGCAAGTAGTAGACTCTCATGTCTCTTTCTTCAACACCTTTCAAGGGGTAAATTAACTTATTTTCAATCCATAACTCATCCAAGAAAAAATTAGGTATCTCTTCAGAATGAGTGTTTATTTCTTGACCAACAAGGTGTTCCTTTTCATCTAGGATGATATAATTGATGTTAAAGCTATTAATCCCATAAATCTCAATGTGAAATTGTGAAATAAGTTCATTTTTTATGGATACCTTGGTCCCATACCTTGTCCTAAAATCCATGTAGGACTAATCTAATACTAGATAACCCCAATTTTTTCTATAAAATCTCTAGATAAGCATAGATAAAAATAAGGAGGTACATCTAGAATTAACACATCATTAGCCATTAAAACAATAAGACAAGCATGTAGGATCAATTTTAGACCTTTGATGATTCCATATGGTTTGGTGGAAGATCCATCAAGATATAAAAATCCCTTAGATTAGGGTTCATACTTCAAACCAAGTTGATCTATTATCAACTTTGGCATCATTCAAGTACTTGCTCCACTATCTACCATGTAGTTGTGTACTAAGGAGTCACCAATGATTACAAAAATATAGAAGGGATGAGCTTTGACCATATTATTTTATTACCATTCATTAGGCCCTTTGGTTACATTGGTGAGAACTAAATTTTACTTACTTAGTGGCTTGTCTAAAATATTGATCTTTGATAAACCCTCCTGAAGGATATCCACCTGACCAGGCATAAAAATCATGTCCTACATTGGCACACTCAAATTGGATTTCTTCATCTATTTGACAATATTTATGGGAAAACCACCAAATTTAACTTGTGCTTTGGGAACCATAAATTTACTTTGAACTTGTGATTTTTAGGGTAAAAAGGCATTCCCTTGATTTTGATTCTTTAGAGCTATTAGAACCTCTAGAGCCATTGTAGGTTTACTTGGCTTTGATAGTAATGAAGTGATAGTATGAAGCTCTTTGAATTCTTCCTGACTACCATCTATATTCCTTCCTTTGAATTTTTTATTATCTACTACTGAGATGTATTATTGGTTAGAAATAGCCTATTAATTGGATGCATAGCATTCTTCTTGCTCATAATTAACCATTGTAACACTCAATTGGCTTGGTTCTTCATTAAGACCTTCACCTTGTTGAGGATCTTCTAATTTTGTCATCTTAGGTACTTATGTGTTCTAATCTATAAAATCTTGATTGAATCCATAGTTAGCACCTTGATGCCATTGCTTATTGAAAGTTTGATTAAACTCAGTGTTTAGAATAATGGATTGACCGAAAGACTGATTCCAAGGTGTGGTACCCTTAACTTCTTGAGCAATTTTTTTATGAGTAGGGACCAAATTAGTAAATGTGTTTATAACATTTGGATTATAATTATTTTTCCTAACATAATTAGTTTGCCCTTGTCTTTAGCCTTGTCCTTGGGAATTTCCTTTGTAGGATGGCCTATTTTCTTGATACTATTACTGAGTTTGATATGTATTTTGATAAAGTCTATTGAATTGGGATTTTTTCCTCTTCACATTTACCAACTCATTTACAAAGGATTGGAACATGTTCTTAAGCTCTTCGAAATTATTGATTTATTGAGAGTCACTAGATTGACTAGTCAAAACCTTTTCCTACTTTGGTGTAGGTATGGTAGAAAGTGTTGGCATAGGAGGAATGGTAGCAAGGGGAGAAATGATGATAGGAGGTGGTTGAATATTAGGGATTAAAGGCATTGGTGGTATAGGTGTAATCTTTCCATATTGTATTAGATAATTCTCTATTATGATTGCCACCTTATAAGCATTTGGTAGTGTGATCCCTCCCATATATTGAATCATTACTATAATATCACTATTAAGATCCTTTAAGTAATAAAAGAAAGAAAATTTAGGGTTAGGCCTAAAAAAGACTAGGATTCTATCCCATGTTTTTTGAAACGTAGTATTGAAATCTTGCATGACTTCATGAGGATCCCTCTTGATTAGAGTTGACTACTCTACAAGTGACAAATGGTCACTTTTGTCTTCAAATATTTTACACAAGGCATCACCTAGATGATCCCATGATGTGATAAAGTTGGTAGTAAGGTTTCTTAACCAGTCTAAATCTTTACCCTTGACAGAGATGGCCAATAGCTTAATATCCACATTTTCCTTAGTTATGTCATGATTTTTACAAAAGTTGGCTATGTCTCTAAGGTGTTTAGAATGGGTTTTATATTGGTCTCCTATGAAATAAGGTACACTTTGAGAGATTATACTAGAATAGGATCATATTTTTGGAGGTTCAAAAGACTCTAGCCATTGAAATCTATAAAAGGAAAAGCTCTAAGGGTTGCCATGGCAATGAAAGGGGCTAACAAAGATCTTCTTATAGAGGTGAACTTAGAAATTAGTTTAGGAGGAAATATTCCTTTATATGGATGTGTATTAACAAATCTTAACATTTTTACTAAGTTCAAAAGTAATTCAAAAAACTCAAAAGGAATACCTCTAAAATTTGATCATGTAGTCACCTTTGTCATGAAAGATGGCTATTTTTCTACACCATAATGTTGAGTGTTACCAAGAGTCACCATATACCATTGCATGAAAGTTATAACTTTTGTACATTGATCAAACTAGCATCAAACTTGACCAATATTATTTGAAAGTGTATCCCACCAATCATGCCATAAACTATTGTGACATTAGTTTGCACCCTTGGATAGGGTTCTTCAGGGTCTCCCCAACTAAGCTACATAATGGGAATAACCCTAGGTTGTGGGTATCCTATTATGAGTTTGAACCTCTGGAGAAGGTTGACTTCCTCTCTTATTATGCTTGGAAAATGGTTAGAAATGGGGAATAGGGTACCTAAGGAAGCTAAAAAGTTGATACACCAAATTTAAATGAGACACTCACATAAGCTTGAAACCAATACTAGATCAACATAAGACAATGCTTGTTAACACAATATCACAAACTAGATAATTGCATATGTATTTCATGAACTAGGCTCACCAAGAAATCAAGGAAACAAAGAGTCATTCTAAGATTCACGCCAAGCATCCATTAATGGTAAAAATATCACAAGCTCAGACCTATAGATAGCTTGAAAACACCTTAAAAGAGGCAAGAAATAAGTACAATGGATATGGAAGAATCTCCTTCACAAATCCATCATGAAAAAGCTTATTAAACACTAATTAAATGAAAGAGATAGGTAAATAATCATATTATTGCATCAAGAGGTAGTTATTACAAATTTTGATAGGGGTTTTCCTTGTCAAATGAGAGTCTCTTGCTCTTCAAAATTAGAGAGTCTTTGTTAGAGTCCAAAATCAAAGAGAGAATTATAATGAGGGATAAAATAGGAGATATAGAGAAAGGGAAAAGAGAGAAAAGCATTCAATCCCAAACAATAAATGAGCTACCACCACCCTTTAATGAATTATCAACCACATTTTGATCAAATTAGGACTAATCCTCCATCAACAAATTAACCTTCATTTGTCCCAATAGCCTTCAAACCCTCTCATTAACTGATAAATACACTAGAAGACAAGAATCTATTTTAGATATGATGAGTCATGATCCTTCCAATGAGGAAAGATCCTTAAGGCTCTAAAAATAATTGAATGCTCCACCTACAATCTTCAACCACCAAATCTCTCTCTTTTAAATTACAGGCCACTTTCCACTTGAATTGCTTATAAGGAAAAAATCCTCATATCTTTGGGCCTAACAGAGCCATGACTATGTTTACTCTAAGTGGTTTTAGGTACTTGTTTTTTAAGGATATGACTATGTCAAAAGATAAGACATTCCTTTTATTAGTTATGAATTTACCCCTATTTCAAGTCTTGGATGTAGGTCTACTATAGATGAAAAATAGTCCCATTTATTGGTTTTCATAGTCATGACCTTAATGAAAAAGCCCATCAAGTTGTTTGACTCCATTCTTGATCTCTATTAGGTCTAAATAGATCTATTCTAACCCTAAGTATTATGGAAGCCAAGAACTCATTATACACATCGATTCCTTTCAAATAATGATGAACATAGTCATGAAACAACATTTTAACCTTAGAAAACAAGTCATGTGGGTTCTGTATTTCCAAACCATAGGTCCAAATTGAGCTTTAATATTAACCCTCAAACTTTTAAATATCTACCCTAGATCAACTTGAATTGTATTTGGCTCGCAACTCTATGTATTTACCTACCTAGGTCTATGAAATCCTTTGATCTGATGTGTCTACCTATGTGGCATCCTTTCCATGATTTTTATCATATTTAAAAATATAATTACTATAAATTTTCACATGTGTCACCATCTGATGCCTCTTGAAACTTGATTGAATTTGATTCATCAATATTTGATTTGGGTTTCCGAAATCATAACACTTGGTAGCCCCACGTTCAATTTATGGATCTTATAAGCATTATTCATCTGGTTCATGTGCTTACACCACATGATTACCTTGCATTCAATCTAGGCTCATTGACCTCTTTACTTTATTTTCACCATCAATCTTTTCTACAAGCTTGAATGCACATCATTGATCTTGATCTTTTTGATCAAATATACACTGTTGATCCTTTAATTCACCATGATCATGCCATTTATCATCCCTATGTTCAATCTTAGGATCCTTTAAATTGTTGACCTTTTTCTCACTGTTGATCTTGATTTGCAAGATTTAACTTGCATCGTTGATCTATGCTCCCACTGACTCAAGTTATTATCCATGTTCCATTGATCTATGATCTGATCAAGCAATATTTTGATGCTTGGTAGCACTATATTCACTCTCAATATCCTTTTAATATTTTTGAATTCAAATGGCTACTTCTTATGGCTTTTATTTGACATTTACGGGCATGTCTCTTACTATTGGATCAATTTTTTAGGCTTATATCTTGAGATATAAAACTCATTAAAATACCAAATTTGTAGGGGACATTCTTGGCATGAAATATATCATCTCCACATGATCCTTTAGCTTTGAGAGGCCTTCTAAATACATTTATTAAATGCATAACCAAACTAACTTGTTTATTCTTGCATGACGTGCCATGACATTCTGGTTCCTTTAGGATGGTGTAAGTCATCTTTCTCCCTCAAAAGATTTGATGAAATACTAATACTTTGATCAAACCTACTTTCTTCCCCTTTGATGCCATGAACACCATGAAAACTTGATGGATCCTTTCACTTGAAATTTTAGACCTATTTTCAGACCTGCTTCCTAATAATTAATAAATTCATATTAAGATTTCCTTAAAGTGTTTCAAAATACTTCAAGTGACATGTGGTCTTCATCTTCCACCATTGGATTACTTCAATCAAAAATAACTCTCCTCAAGCTCTTACTCCACACCAAGACTTCCAAAATACTGATCTATCTAGGAAAAGTTGTATATGTAGGTCAGAATTGGTCAACAAGGCCCATAATACAAACAATAATGGTTCCCATAAAAATAAGGGTCATAACACATCCCATGTTATTAATATATGGAAACATACCTATAATAGCACCAAAACATGTATGTTTAATGATTTTTTTTGTGGGGCTCTCACCCTTGAACCCCAAAATGGGGGCCACTAGCTGCCTAAATACCCTAGGTGGTGAGATGCCTTAGAATTAAATTTACTTTACTATAGATATAGTATATAAGTGGTGTGACAAAATCAAATTAAATAAAAAAATATCCCAAAATTTTCCACTTGTTAAACAATTTGCATAGGGGTTTATAGTTGCATATTTTAAGCATTTAATGGAAGCCATGCCTATTGATATTTTGTACCAATAAAACTTCTAAATACTCATAACATTTGTAAATGAATTAGAAACATTATTATATGTGTCTATATTATCCAAAAATATCTTATTTCTCTCCAACATTTCTTGAACAAAATTATATTGGACATCAATGTACTTAATTTTAGAGTGATACAACTATTTTATAGAAAAAATGCATGATGATTATCAAAATATATCCTTACAATGCTTTAAATAAACCTAAAAGTGGAACACAAAATTTTAATCTAAACTACTTCTTTGCATGCATAATTATCAACCATGTACTCATCTTTTATCATGGATATAACAACACTTTCTTGTTGTATGTTCATTTAGCTCACAAATTCATTAAATAAGTTTAACACATATGCAATGGTATGTCTATGACATTGAAGATATCCAAACTAATTAGAATCCAAAAATCTATGTAGAATCAATGTGTTGCTTTCACCATGATTACCTTGATAGCATATAGCATAGTCAGACATCTTATGTAAATACTAAATATCTTCTTCATCACAGTCCAATGTTCCTTACCAAGATTTGAAAAAACTTTTCTCACTACTCCCACATCATGAGAAATATTAGGTATAGTATAGACCATTGCATACATTAGACTTATAACAACATTAGCATAAAAGACTTGAGACATGTATTCAATTTCCTATTATGTCTTGGGACACTATTATGCACATAATTTTTTACCAATATAAAAATGAGAACTCATAAGTTTAATTTATTACATCATAAAACTTTGTAGAATCATATTATTATATTTTATTTGATATAACCAAAAAAAATTGTTTACATGATCTCTTTTAATTTCCATGCTCAAAATAAATTTTAAAACACCTAGATCCTTCACTTCAATGATCATTTCCTTATTTTAATAAATTAAAAACATGTCATCTACATAAAATGCTAATATAAAAAAAAATCATCTTGTTTAAAATACACACAAGGATCAAATTTTATTCATTCAAGCCCAGGTCCAAACACATACCTATCAAATTTATGATTCCACATCCTTGGTGTTTGTTTCAATCTATAAATAAACTTTTTTATCCTACACATTAAAACCCCTTTTCCTTTTACCTAAAAAATAATTGGATACATAATTTATATTTCTCCCATGAGCTCACCATGTGGAAAATTTGTCTTTACATCCATATATTATATTTTAATATTGAAAGTGACAAAAATAGATAAAATAAATCTAATTGAATATATATTAATAATAAGAGAAAATGCCTCACTAAAATCAATTCCATTTATGCCTCACTAAAATTTATTTCATCTACCTAATATAATCCATTTGATACTAGTGAGATCTATACATCTCAATTTTTAGTTTTGCATTATACTTATTCTTGAATACCCATTTGCAACCAATAGGTTTTCTACCTAAAGGTAATTTCACCAACTCCCATATAAGATTTTTATCTAAGGAATCTATTTTTTTCTCCATAGGATTTTTCTAATTCTTATTTTAATTTAAGCCAAGTGCCTCCTTTGTAGTCTCGAGGTCTTCACTAGTAACAAATAAAACTAAGAAAATAAATGTAGAACAAAAATTAGGTGGATTATACATAGTGTTTGTATGGAATTGGGAGGACTATAACTTTTGGGTATTCTTATCAGTCAATATGATTTTGAAAAACCTAGAGTTTTCATTTTTTGCATCTTTTGGTTCCTCCTCTACTTCATCTAAATCTTCCTTTTAAAATTCCATTTATGGTTAAGTTTATGTAATTGATTCAAATTCAAACATTATTTTCTCTCTTCTAGTTCAACATGAAATTGTTCAGGTTCATCTTTTAGTTTTTTTTTCTAATTTTGAACCCCCTTAACCTATTTAAAGTTAAAATTTCAATTTTAAAAAATCTTCTTTATTTTTGTTTTACACAACTTATATCCTTTTACACCAATACTATATCCAATAAATATACACTTTACTAATTTTATATCTAATTTAGTCCTTTTTTTATTTTGTAATATATATAAAATCATCACAAAAATAAAAACCTTAAGATGTTTTATAGATGGTTTATTATCATTACATATTTCCTATGTATTTTTATAGATTAGGGTTGTGGGTGATTTATTGATCAAGTAACATGAAGTTTTAATTGCTTCTCCACAAAACTACATTTCTAAAGTTATAACACTTGACATACTTATCACCGTGTCTATCAAAGTCTTATTCATTCTTTCTGAAATCCATTATTATGTGGTGTATATGTAGTCACATTTTCCATTTTTATTCCATAGTCATTAAATAATTTATTGAAATCATTGCACTAATATTCTCCAACATTATCACTTATCAAGACCTTAATCTTATTTTTTGTCTATTTTTCAACAAGAGAATTAAACTCTTTGAATTTATTGAAAACCACATATTTATGCTTGATATAATTAACCCATAATTTTTATTAAGTATTCATATGAAAGACACAATAAAATGGCATTACTATAGATGTAACTTCCATAAGTCACAATACATCTCTATGTTTTAAATGTAAAATACATTTTTTTCTATTAACACTATTTCTAAACTTTACTCAAATTTTATACCCATATACACAATGTTCATATAAGATAAAATATAAAATAAAATAATAAATACCTTCATCAATACCTTTAATTTTTAGTGTTAAAATGCCTCTCTCTCTAATATGACCCATTCTATGATGCTAAAACATTGTATTTTATGTTAGTGTAAAAAACTAATTTGAACCATTTTTATCCTTAATAATAATCAAGCTATTACATCCATTAATGAAAGTTTTTTCCTAAACTTAAAAAAAGTTCTAGTTTTGACTCCTCTTACCAATACCATGGATATATGAACTATCTTGTATATTTCCTTGATAAATATCACCTACACACTCAACACCATTCATCTGACTTACAAAAATTAGATTTATAGCCAAACCTAGAATGTGTAAAATACCAAGAGGGTTTTAACCCTTCCATATTTGAAGATAATATTTAATATCAATTGACCAAAAATATTGTAGATAGATATGTCTCCAAAGAATACATCATTTTCATTGATGTTTACATATTCATAGAACCACTCCCTATGGGTGTAGATACCTAGATATGGTCATAGGTACTTTACAAAGTTAATTATTGATATATATTTAAAAAATTAACTCGCATAACTCTTATTTGTCATTCCTATAGCCATTTATATATATGTCAGCTTGATCCATTTTTTCATCACCACTACTGCACATAAACGTCCAACTCAATGCTCAAACCATCTTGTATTACTCTTAGACTACTTCAAATCTCAATAACAATATTAATGAAGATTTGAAACCCATTTTTCTTGTAGTTGAACAAAATGAAGTGAAGAAATAGGTAAGATAACATGGTGTAAATGTATATCTAGATACAAAACCAAAGTTAAAGAGAGTAAATGAGATGAATTTAGGGTGCCTTGATCTATGTTATAACTAATCTCCATTGCACATATCACTCATCATCTTCCATCCTCCTAGTTTTTCAATTCACATAATTCTCCTAGTAAATCCTTTTCCTTGCCTCAAAAAGCCATCATGCCCTTTGTGTCATCGTAGAGGGGTGTAATGATGACATCAAGAGGGTAAAAAAAACATGAACTAAAATTTATTTACCCATATAAATATATCATTTATGAAAATGTAAGTCCAATCATCAATGGGTGCTTTGTATAAAACATCTAACGATAATGGATACAAGTGAATGAATTCAAGGATATAATTTGCACCCACTTTTTCCATACCTAGGCATAATACCACCATATTTTCCATGATCATTATAACTTATTGATCAATTCAAAAATTATCAAAGAGGTTGGCCATATTATTTTCTTCCCAAAAATAGTATTGGGTGCTCCAAGAGAAAAATTCATCCAATGTAGGCCAAATAGACTAGATAATATTATTAAGATTATAATTCTATGATATCATATTTACTAAAGCTCTAACCAATAGCATGTAAACACCTTCAAAATGTACATTCTATATGCCTAAATTTCTTACCAAATGAATCCCCAACACCAAAGCTCATGCTTCCACCTCATTATTAGTCCCATTAACAAGTCTTTTATAAGACACTCTAATTAGAGATCTAGATCAATCCCGAAGAATACAGATCTCTCTAGAAACCTCCACATTCCCTCTAGTAGTACCATTAAATTTTAATTCAAAAATCCTAGGTGGTAGAGGAATTCACTTGGAGTATAACCAATGCAATTATATATTATTTTAATAATAAACCCTTGACCCATTAATGAGGGTAATTTGGTGAAACTATTAAAGGGAATTTAGAGAAACTATGAAAAATAATGAGGAAATTAGAGTAATTTTTGGGAATTTAGTAAATTAGTGAGGGAATTTTGTGAAATGGGGAAATTCGTGATATTTAAGAAAATTAGGGAAATTTGATAACATTGAGAAAATATAGGTAAATTGGAAAAATTAGTAAGGGAATTAGAATAATTTGTGAAAATTAGTAGGCAACTTTTAAAAAATTAGTAGGCAATTTTAAAAAAATTAGTAGGCAAATTTTTTAAAATTAGTAGGCAAATTTTAAAATATTAGTAGGCAAATTTTAAAAAATTAGTATGGAATTAGGTAATTTTTTAAATTGGGGAAATTAGTTAGGGAAATTAGAGGAAATTCAAAAAAATTGGGAGATTTAAAAAAATTTGTGAAATTGGGGAAATTTGGGGGATTTGGAGAAACTATGGAAATTTTAGAAATTTGGGACATTTGAGGAAGTTGAAAAATTTAGTAAGTGATTACGTTAATTTAGGGAAATTATTAAATATAATTTATGGAAATTGGATAGTTTTTGGGAATTATAGAAATTTAGAAAATTATAGAATTTTGTTGAAATTAGGAAAACTTTTAAAATTCTGAGAAATTAGGAAATTTGAGAAATTGGAGAATTAAAAAATTAGTAATTTACTAGGTTAATTTGGGGAATAAGTAAATTAGGTAATTTTGTGGAATTTTGGGGGCATTTATGAAATTGGGGACATTGGGGAAATTGGGGAGATTGGAAAATTTTGAAGAAATTCAAGAAATTTGGAGAAATTAGGGAAAATGGTAGAATTAGTAATGGATTAGTGTAATTTTTTGAAATTAGTAAGATTTATTTAAGGAATGTTAGGGGAAATTAGGAAATTTGTATAAATTGGAGAAATTAAGAAAATTAATAAATTATTACGTTAATATTTAGACAAAAGTAAATTAAATAGTTAATTATAAAAAATATTATATAAGTAAGATGAATATATTAATAATTTTTATAAAAATGTTATACAATTTTAAATATTCATATAGTATGACAAATATGGTCTTCATCTAATTAAAGTGAAAGTGGACATGTCTCTTTTCATTATTCTTCAAGACATTTAGTCCATGAATATCCTTATTAAGGATGATAATAAATAATAGGATCTATGATATAATTTGTTAGAGGATGTGATGTCAATGGACCTTAATATGAATATTATGGAGGGGGATTGGACATTTTAGTAGGATAATTTATTGTTTTAGTTACCTTATATGTGGTTATGGCCATACATGAGATCCATATATATTACCATGGCATATGTGTTGTGGTGATGGTGTGGGTGGTGAAATAGGAATTTATATGGATTCACCATCATCACTGAAGAGGAAGTGACAATGTGTCGTAAAAGAAATATTTCTTCATTTTTTTGATAAATTTCATCCTCTACATCCATTGTAAACAAAATGTATTGTGAAATGTTTAATATTTTACATATTAAGTGACATATCATGTAAATTTAATTTCAAAATCCATAAATTTTAAATTTATAATTAAATGATAAGTAAATTTTATTGGGAAAAACATTGAAAAATTATTTTATGTAAAAATACATCTAAATCATATACTATATAAAATTAAATATATTTAATAAAAAAATACATCATTACTAATCAATTTTAGGTACATTTTATTGTTTTCCTAAAAAATATAAATTTATCCCTTTGAACCAAGAATACATGAGAATTTCTTCCTCAAAAATTATATTTACAATTACTTTCGCTATGGCATAATGATTCAAAATTTGATTCATATCATCCTCTTTGACATTACAACACTCTATGTATTGAAAATTGGGAGAATCTAAATATATGAAACCATGTGTACTACTAATTAAAATCACACTATTTTTAAATTCATTATTAAAACCATAAATGTATATAATATCATGCATTTTTTAGATATTTTGTGAGTCTAAAAAATTATTTTATTCGATAATTGTATTTTCACACAAATCATATACATAATGTTTTATTTATTTTAATACTTCGGTAATACAAATAACATTAATGAGATAGGCAATAAATAATATAAATATGAATGATAAATGGATATTTATTGCACTTACTACGTATAAAAAATGACCAAGCAAAGAGAGGAGATAGGAACTTAGCTGAGTTTCTTATTGTTATTTCTCATTACATGTGTTACAGTCCTAAAAATTACTCTAAGTTAGCTTTTTACTTTCTTAAAACTATTGAAACTATTGAAATTTATATTTTATGAGATAGGGAATAAATAATATAAATATGAATGATAAATGGATATTTATTGCACTTACTACGTATAAAAAATGACCAAGCAAAGAGAGGAGATAGGAACTTAGCTGAGTTTCTTATTGTTATTTCTCATTACATGTGTTACAGTCCTAAAAATTACTCTAAGTTAGCTTTTTACTTTCTTAAAACTATTGAAACTATTGAAATTTATATTTTATGAGATAGGGAATAAATAATATAAATATGAATGATAAATGGATATTTATTTCACTTACTACGTATAAAAAATGACCAAGCAAAGAGAGGAGATAGGAACTTAGCTGAGTTTCTTATTGTTATTTCTCATTACATGTGTTACAGTCCTAAAAATTACTCTAAGTTAGCTTTTTACTTTCTTAGATCATGAAATATGATTTTTAAATTTATTAGGACATTGTCGATGAAGCTTAGACACCTAAAACAACATTTACTATCCTATGCCTATTGGTAAAATCTAGGTTGACTATGAAAGTATGTTCTTACACATATTGTTATATCTTCCTTTGTAATTGATTTTTGTGTATTTACTTACTCTTAGTATAATGAGTAGATATTGATTTTGATTCTCTTTGCCTTGAAACTATATCTTATCTTTTAATAGTATTCCAACTTTGAAAAAGGACTATGAATTTATGTTGGACAACAAAAAAGGCTCCTTATTGAGTGATTGAGAAAATTTTAGGTATTTATACCACTAAGGTGTGTCCATGTTCAAATGTCATCCAATACAATAAAATGTAATTATTTGGATTTATATAGTTGAAAACATGTAAATTTGATCTTGAATTTATATTCAAACTTGGATCTAGGGCTGATCCTTTGAGGGGTTTTAAGATGTGTATGATTTTGTGGTAATTTCTCAAGAGAGTAACAATGTATTTCTCAAGTTTTAAGACTTGCAAAGATAAATTATAGATAGTGACAAATGAGGTATGGCATTTGGATTGAATTATATTTATATATGAATCCTTAATATTTCCCCTTATAACTAATAGAGGAAACATGCTTAGTCCAAATGAAATTTGATGTTTGAATTTTAAAAGTAGTTGTTATAGGATCCTAGGATGTTGGCAATGAAGGCAGACACCTATAGTAATATCAACAATTCAATTATTTCCAACACTATCTAGAAATGGAAAAATGGAGATTTGGAACATGGAAATAGTTTTATTAATATTATTAGAGTGTTCTAGCACATACTAGGGAGATCCTAAATATGAATGAAATAAAGTTGGGTTGGTAAAGATAATAGATATGTAAAAAAATAGGGATAAGTGGGTGCAAGAATGAAATGTGTATATAAAAGTCATGTATTTCAAATATATACCAAAATTGATGTTTTCAAGTGTGTAATAATTTTTTTAGGTGTCTATAGATTCCCCCTTTTAGTCTAATATTTAAAATTATAGATTAAAAGGATATAAATAATACTTTTTATACCTATGTCTAGTCACACTTGATGTTGATAGGTATGACCAAAATATCTATATTTATCCATGCAAACCTATAAGGAAACATTTATGGATCAATTTACACTCATCATAGTAAATATGAACTAACGTAGATTAATTAATTAATTAAACTTAAAAATTCAAGGAATGAATACACCTAAGATTACGTGAACCAATATTCCATTTGTTAAACTTATTTTTAAAATACTATTGGGTGATTATGCCATAATGAGATTAACTGATAAAATCATGTGTTGAGGATTTTTAATTCCTTAATCAAATTAGAGATGATGTTCTATAAATTTAGTATCATATAATGCTCAACGACACTACTCCAAATATCATCAAAAAAATATTTTTTTAAACCCCAAAACAAGTTCATATGTAAATTAAAACTCTTAATCAACCATTAAATATGGATCTTAGACCAAAGTGGTTATGTATTACCATAATTATCTATCAATATAAATAAAAAAAATAGTTTTCATGAATAATATTCATGCATCAAATATAATCCATATATACCTCAAAGTGATATATAATGCCATAATCTATTTGTCAATCTATTGAATCTAATAAAATATACTCAATTTTATAAATTTGTACAATCTAATAAATTTATTGAATCTAATAAATATGATATATCTACTTAGTCTAATCCATATAATATATCTTATATTATCATAAGATAACATAATTATCTTTCATAATAATGTATAATGCCATACATATGTTTCTATCAGCTTAATTTGTTCCATATAAATCACATAATTTGACCCAAAATATGTAATTATGTCTTTAATGTCTTAATCTCTAAGACATCCCCACTATATACCCACATTTTTAGGTGAGGAATGAATCTCGTGAACCACTTATCTCAAAATAAAGAGTTATAAACATCATGTATTATATATAAAAACATAATCATGTAAAGTGAGTATTAAATAATGATAAGATGTATTTTTTTAATTTGATTGGGTAAACATCTTGGTTTTACAGGGATCCAAAAACCATAAAATTATAATACAAAAATATTAATAGGCCAAACCATGGCCAAATAGAAAAAACAATAAAAACTAACTATAGATTACCGAGAGCATAAAAAAATGATAGCATAAAATAAGATCAAGAGGGGGGCCTCCAGTGTTTCCTTCTCCTTAGATGTCTTCTTTGGAATTCATTGCTTGATTTTAGAGACCTTTTCCCTTGTATGATTTATATGACCTTCTGCACCATCACTTGGGAGAATCATGCACAGCCTTTTCTAGCCTTGAACTTATAGAGGTCTCTTCTTGATAGGGGTCAAATTAGGGGAACCAGGCAGGGGGGTTTTCATAACCTTTGACAACTACTTAAAAAGGGTTTGGTTTATCTTAGTGGACTAGATGGGGGACTAAATATTTGTGTTTACTTTCCTATGTAGGACATTCCACTCTTGTATAAGGCTAGCTAGGCTCAAACCAGCGTTTTACACCCTAATGTTAATGTTATTGAGTTTCTCATTGTTATTTTTAACTGATAAAACAAAAGGAATTTGACCTTCCCATTAGCCTCCATGAAAGTTCCCTCATGTAGGAATATTAGCTTGGGTTTGGGAACAAAAATCTTAAGTGGAATGTCTTTGGTAGAGGTTTTAGATAGACTAGCTTAGGGAGTGATAACAAATGGGTAGTAAGACCCTAAGGTGGGGTCCTCATTTGGGGATTCCTCTTTATTAGGGGATCCCCCCAGGGGACCTCCCTCCCTTGTAGAGTTTGACCATGCTTAACAAGTAGTAGAATAATCCCCTGATGTAGAATGGGGTTAGACTCATTGACTTGGTGGGCCAAGTACATTCTAGTGACTTTAGTAATAAATTGATAAGGTGATCTTATAACCTATAAAGTGGTTTAATAATAGAAAATGATGAGAAAATATTAAGGTATACTTACCCTCTAAGGTCACGTATCTCATTTCTTGAAGACATATCTTTGACTAATATTGTGGAAGGTCCACCTTGGGGTAACCCTTCTTATCAATTTTCATGAACTCATTCATGTGAAAAAAGTGTTAAAGGAGCTCTTACTTCTTGGTCTAATCTTTGAAGGCCTTTATCCCTTCATAAGACATGTCAGTGGCCTCCCCTATGAATTCCTCTATGACTACGATCTTTATGACCTATATCACTTCCATGCACTTGTTCTATGTAGTAATGAAGTCCTAGGCCATGCCATAATCATGCTCAATAATTCATACCATAAGCTCTATGAGACCCCCCCCCCCCCCCCACCTTAGCTTTTTCTATACCTTCCTATGTCTCCATCCTCAGAACATGAGATAGATCCTAGCAGCTCTCTATCTCCCCCCATTGGCATAGTGACAACAAAGTTGAGATAAATGGATAGATAGTTCTAGAGAGGATAGCTTTGAATAATATGAATTAAGCTTGAGAAAGCTATCATCTTCATCCTATGGAAACTAATTCACCTCATTTGTTCATAATGGTAGATCATCATTTCTAAATTCCATATCTTGATAGGAAGATTTCATGCATGTGATGGCATGATAACACATTTAACCTATTGTACTTTCATCTCATATGGATATTAGGACATTATTAGGGACATGGCCTCCTTCATGCCAGCAATCAAGAACATATTATATCACCATAGAAATAGTTGATCATTAAAATATGTATGAAACATGTAATTTAAGGAAATGGGAATATAATTTTCATGCCAAGAAAATATAGTAATCAGGCACATAATAATAAGCATCATAGTAAATACATGATAGAAATTATTGACATAAAATGTGTTACTTGGGTATAGATGTTAATGTGATTTTTTGTAACTTAAATTAGATTTAAAGTTATTAAAAGGTTTTATTGGGGGCTAATCCTCAATTCATACATGCATTCATAGATTTTTGAAGTAGGTGTGATATTATGCATTCATTTACCTAAAAAATACATAATGCACATGTGTTTCCTAATCTAACTTCTATTTATTCATATATATAAATATAAAACATGTTACATTCTACAAATATATTTACCCTATACCCATGTCCTTTTTATCACTATACTCTTTGTCTTATAAATTCATGCAGTACTCTCTTATTACATATATCTCTCCTCAAGTATAAATTAAACTTTATTTATATTTATATTTATATAATGTTATGGTATACATATTGATTAGATAACTTAAAAACCCAATTGTCATGTCTTGTAGGGCATGCCTCTTCTTCATAAAATGTTCCTTATGTTATTTTAAAGTGTCAAACCTTACCATGATTCCTAGTATGGTATAATACTTTGTTTAGTTAACTTGGAGATGAGTTATGTTGCTATGGTAAGGCTATAATTTCTGCAATGATTATTTATACCTTTTTTCTACTAAAACATCTTACCAAAATTTACTTGGATTTTTAACCATTTTTCATCCTTGAGATAACTATGAAGTGTTTTGGAAAGAGTAATAAAAAATAACCATTCACCACAGTGTTGAAAAATTGATCAAAATTTGGTATAGGTCATGACACAATCAACAACCAAAACCTTAGATGTCTAACATAAAATATGATAGTATCCTTGATTGATTCACCTAGCTAGATTTGTATGATAGTTCCACCCCTTCTTTTAAAAATAACTTCTCAATGGTAGTCACCCCTCTTTCTTTAGTTAAATTATTCTCACATTTTTCCACCATGGTTTTGGAGGTGGTCTCCCAGTTTAATAGTATGGCCTTGGTTTTTAAGATTTTATATATGAGTGTTGTATTCTCCTTGGCCACTTTCAAAATAGACTTTGGAGTTGATGTAGCCTCTAAATTTTCCCAATATGACTCATGATATGTTATCTTAGTTTCCATTTGTAGTTCCATTTTTATTTTTATCTCCTTAGTTTTCATGTGCTTCTTCTCTTCTATTTTATTTTACTACTAAAATAAATTTTTATGTTTCCCACCAACCAACCAATTTCTCACTACTTAGTTGTTATATAATGGTGTCAACTAATTTTTAAATTAAAATTGTGTGAAGAGCCAATGTATTATGAAATTTTATTTAGGGGAAGCACAATGTTATGGTTTCCACTCCCCCTCTTTGTTAAGCTAATTTTAGTGGTTTTCAACCTTAGTAGAGGACTATTCCTTTTTTTATTATTTCCTCTATATGTATATGTTATTTTCTTTGGGGTAAATGTTTTCTTAATTTTCTTATTATTTTTTTGAAAGTATTTTCAACTTAATTTTATTTATTTTTTCAAAATTGTTTTGATTTTTTCTATATTTTTTTTCAAAATTATTTTTACCCTCTTTTATTATTTTTACTAACCCCTTAGTATTTTTCTTATGTTACATTTCATCACTTTAGGTTATGATTTGGGATTTTATCATTGCTTTATTTAAATGTCCTTTTTTTAATATTCCAAAAATAATGTGTAAGTTTATGGCTATGCAAGTGAGAATTTATTTTATGATAAATGAGCCTAACCACCTAATTTTTAATTTACCTGAATTTCTATACTTGTTATTGAAGAAAAATAATTTGTCATTTATATGAAAATCTTATCGGAGTTGTTGCCAGAATCCGGATAACGCGAGTGCAATGGAGACATGATCACACAAGATGAACAAGTGCACACCACAAGATGCTAAAGCAATTTGAAAATAAGAAGATAAATTGCACAAGACAAAAATGGAGAAAACCAAAATCTCATTATTAACATGAAATGGCCAAAATGAAGAATACATATAGGAGAGCTAGGAAGTAACTTCTCCACAAATGGTGGTCAAAGCACCCCAAGAATAGACTCCTCCACAAAAGGTGGTCAAAGCACCCCAAGAATAGACTCTTCCAAAAAAGGTGGTGACAAGGTTCCAAGAATAGAGAAGTAACTCCCATACCTAGAATAGGAGTATCTTATGACACTCTTATGACACCTTATGACACAAATATGACACACAATCTCCACATAAGCTAGCCTATCCCACGAATGTAGGAAAACTCCATGTATGCACAAATATATAATATTCCCTAATTAATAAATAAGGAAAAATAAAAACCTACACTAATACCCCCCCATAAGTGCAGCTTAGTGGGCAGTGTGGAAATAAAAAATGAGTCCTGGCAACTAGGCCTGATGAGGTACCCATGTACAAATACAATCTCTTATAAGATAGAGAAAAGGAGAAAACCCGTAGAAAAAAACTCCCCCCCCCCGAAAAGAGAGACATAAAAAAAAAGAAGAGGCTAGAAGGCCCCCCTGAAGATGATGCTATTGCAGATGTAGACCGCACCCCAAGAAGAGCTCGTAGATGAATGAACTTGCTCTCAGTGAAAGGTTTGGTTAAGATGTCTGCAACCTACTCTGAATACTGGAAAAATATCAAGTCAATGACCTGACTATGAATAAGCTCCAAAATGAAATGCATGTGAATCTCTGTGCTTGGTTCGCTGGTGCTGAACCAGATTCCTGCAAATCTATATGGTACTCTGGTTGTCACAATAGATGATGGTGGGCTGCCTGATAGGAATGCCAAACTCAAAAAGAATCCCTTGAAGCCAAATAGCCTCAGTAGTTGCATTAACAACTCCCTTGTACTCTGCCTCTGTGGATGATATAGCAATAGCATTCTGCTTCTTGCTAGACCAACTGATAAGACCAAAACCTAGAGAGAAACTATAACTAGAAGTGGACTTGCGAGTCTGTGAATTGCCAACCCAGTCTGAATCTGTATATCCAACCAAGTCAACCTCTATGCCAAATCTATAATGAATCCCATATCTATGTGAACCCTGTATGTAATGCAAAATCCTCTTAGTTGCTTTCCAATGCAACTCATGAGGTTCCTGCATAAATCTAGAGATAAGTCCCACTGAATATGAAATATCAGGCTTGGTGTGAGTCAAGTAGATGAGACTACCAACAAGTTATCGATATCGAGTGGCATCAACCAATGGTGAAGAATAATCAGTCTCAAGATTGACTCCTGATAGAAAGGGAGTTGGAGATGGCTTACAATTGGCCATGTGAAACCGAGCCAATAAGTCAAGAGCATACTTAGGCTGTGCAAGTGAAATCCCTGAATCTGACTATGAGATCTCGAGGCTAAGGAAGTAGTGCAACAAACCCAAGTCTGTCATGTCAAATCTATCCTAAAGAGATGCTTTCACTACTGTAATAGCCGATGAAGAAGTCCCAATGATCAAAATGTCATCAACATATAAAACCAAAATCAAGAGTGAATCATCCTACTGCAAGAAGTAGACATTGGGATCAGAATGACACCTAGTGAAACCTACTGTGAGAAGGAAGGAATCCATCTTGGCATACCAAGCCTGAGGGGCTTGTTTGAGGCCATAGATAGATTTTCTAAGTCTGCATACTAAGGAAGAATCCTGAACAAATCTTGGTGGCTGCTCCATGTAGATCTCCTCCTCAAGGTCTCCATGAAGAAAGGCACTCTTCACATCCATCTGATGCACATACCAACCATGTGTTGTGGAAATAGCCAAGGTGAGTTGAAAAGAAGTCATCTTTACAATGGGTGCAAAGGTTTTTGAGTAGTCAATGCCTGCCACCTGTGAGAAACCCTTGGCGACCAATTGCGCCTTATACTTATCAACCGACCCATCTGATGTAAACTTGGTCTGATATATCCACCTACATCAAACCATCTTTTTTCCCTTAGGAAGTGATGTCAAATCCCAAGTGTGATTTTTGATTAAGGAAGAATATTCTTCTTCCATAGCATTATCCCACTTAGGTACCCCCGATGCCTCTCGAAAAGACTATGGATTCGAAACTGAAGCAAAGAAGGCATGTGGATCTCTCTGAAAATCCCCCCTAGTACGTCTATCATCTACGGGGTCTCTTGCCCATGTGCCAACACTCTCAAGTGTCTATTTGGCCCAAAGCAGCCCAAAAGTGGGTGAGTCAGGTGCTAACTCCTCATCCTCTGACTGACTAGAGGTGGATGACACTGCATCACTATCCTCACTGTCTGAACTCTAAGAAGAAGAAGATGACTCTGGCTCAAGAACCTGCTATGGCTGATCTGAATTTGATGAGGAATCATCATGATGAAGTAGATCTGATGAGGGAGAAAAAGTGTCAAGTGTTGAGTCTCCAGGACTCTCCTGAAAATGGACACTTCTCTTGATGAACAACTCATGAGTGACGGGATCTAGAAGGTGATATCCCTTAATACCATCTGTATATCCTACAAAGATGCAAGGCTTGGACTAATGTTCCATAGATTTGCATTTCTTCTTTGAAATGTGGGCCATGGCTAGGGATCTGAAAACTCTAAGGTGCTCAACATCAGGTTTCCTTTTATGCCAAGCTTCAAAGGGTGTTATCTCTTTCAAAGCTTTGTGAGGAACCCTATTTTGAATGTAGCAAGCACAATTGATGGCTTCGACCCAGTACTGTGGTGTTAGGGATTTGGAGTGAATCATACAGCTACCCATCTCTTTCAAGAACCTATTCTTATGTTCTGCAACCCCATTTTGTGAAGGACTGTAAGTGACTGTGCACTACAAATCAATCCCCTCTGTGGTGCAAAACTGTTCAAACCTGATGCTGACATACTCCCCTCCATTATCAGTTTGAAGAACCTTGATGGATTTCTCACTCTATTTCTCAACAAGAGCCTTGAAGTCTAGAAAATGTTCAAACACTTCAGACTTTTGTTGGAGAAAATATATCCAAGTGTACCTAGAGAAATCATTAATGAAAGTGAGGATGTACTTGGCCCTTGTGAAAGATGGTTTGGGAAAAGGTCCCGATACATCACTGTGGACTAACTCCAAAGGTTGTGAAGCCCTCCAAGCTTTGCCTTTGTCAAATTTTTCTTCGGGATGCTTCCCAAGGGAGCACCTCTCGCAAAGTCCTTTTGAGAATTGGACACGAGGCAAGCCAATGACCATGTCATTTTTACAAAGTTGCTTAAGATAGCGGTAGTTAAGGTGGCCAAACTGCTCATGCCACAATTTGCTAACTCCATCTGAATGAGTCAGCAATGCTGTAGGAGAAGAATTTGATGCAAAATGTGAAAAGGTGTATAACCTAGCTTGGTGATTTGCCCTATCCACTACCACTGTAGTATCACTATGCAACACCCTGATAGACACTGAATCTGGTGAAAACTCAACTCTCATGCCCCGACCAATGTGAGTGATTTGGTACACTGATAGGAGATTGGTTGAAAGAGAAGGAACACTTAGAACATTATTTAATGTTCTTCCTTCCATTTCAACTGACCCTCTCCCTGAAACAGAAGCTGATGTGTCATCACCCAAACTAATTGAAATCATGCTACAAGGCTCTAAAGATGAAAACTCAACTAGTGAAGAGCCCATGTGGTGAGAAGCACCTGAGTCTATGACCCATGAAGATGTAGAAGCTATAGTTGATACAAGGGCCTTGCCCTTTTCTTTCTCCTTACCCTTGCCTTTTGCCTTAGTAGAATCTTGGGTAGATGAATTCTGCCTGATGGACTCAGGAACACCTATGTTGTTCTTCTCTAGAAGATGAGTTAGGTGATCTATTTATTTTTTCATGCATTTGTGTTCATCATGCCCTATATTTTTACAATAGGCACACTTAACCTTCTCCTTCTTAGGTTTAGCATTAGAGGATGAAGTTTCAGTGTTGTTTTTGGCAGGATTAGTGTTTTCTTTCTTCTTCTCTTGATCCTTGTTCTTTTTCTTCTTCTCCTTTGTTGAAGTCTTATCCTTACCATTTACAGCTATCAAAGATCGGGGTTGATTAGACTTCATTGTGCCCATTTGAATTAGCTTATCTTTCTCCCTAGTCAAGTCGGCTTTGAATGAATCCAAAGAAGGCATTTTCCATGTAGTGCCAAGGGCACTTTTAGTGGCATGGAAAGTGGAGACAAAGACTGAATAGCTAGGAACTAACTTTATGAGAATAGAAAGAATGAGTTGATCATATTTCTTCTCTATCCCACATTCTTTTAATTGCAATCTAAGGGCCTTAAACTTAGTGAAGAAGTCTTGTAGGGTGTCAAAGTTACTAGGACTTAGACTTATGAGTTCGTTTTCGAGCTCATGACCTCTCATCTCATCAAGCTTCCCAAACAATTTTTATAAGGTGTCCCATATGTCATTAGGAGTTTGGGAGGATTCTAAGTAAAAGAGAAGTTCTGGATACATAGACAAGCTTAATAACCCAAAGGCTTCATCACTACGGTTGTACCACTTAACTTTTTCAGCATCTGTGTTGGGTTCTACTTCTGTACCCATTGTGATCCTATACAACCCTTTGCTTCTAAGGATGATTGACATTTTAACTTTCCATATGATAGTTGAAGAGTGTTAGGGGTTTGGGTTGAAAAGGGTCCATTTTTAGCTGAAATTAGGTGAAGTTGTGTTGATTGCAAGTTGTGAATGTATGCAGAAAGGAGAATGAAAGTGAAGTTTGCAAGCTGTGAAAAAGCAATCACACCCCCCCCCAAAATATTGAGCCCCCCCCCCCAAATTTTCAAGTACATGCTCAAAAGATGTCAGACTCAACCAAAAATGCGTCTTAGAGCAATCAGTGCAAGACTAAAGCAAACAGGACGTCGGACTCAACCGAAAATGCGTCTCGAGAGACCCAATTTTTTGGCACTTTATAAATTAGTGAATTTTTGAAAAAGAACAAGTCTACATTTTGGATAATTGAATTACAAATTTTTTTTCAAAAAATGGCACCCAAAACTAAGCTATCGTTTGCAAGATATTAAAGTTATAATTTTCCCGTAAACTAGTGTTTTGCAAAAAAAAAGGCATTAAAATATTAAAAAAATGCCTGTTATGGGAAAGAAAAGTGGCCTTCCAACCACTCATTGGATTCAGCACGGAATGAAGAATCCAAATGAGGTTTGTGTGAGAGGGAATTGGCCTCCTACCAACCCGGGCCTCACCCTTCGTCTTTGACAAGTGAAGATACAAGTTTTAATTGAAAATCCTCAAAATACAAAACTGTCTAAAATCCTTAATATTCAGTCAAATTGACTGATTTTTGTTTTATCAAGTCAATTTTACACTAAAAAAATAAATTAAAGACAGTTTGGATAGATGCCATGTGTCCAAAGGGTGCCAAATAGGATGCCAAGTAGGGAGGGGCATCCAAAAATGCACAGTCTAGAATTTTGACTTAGAAAAGACAAAAAAACTAAATGCAACCTGTTGCTTGGCGTCGTATGGTTGAAAGCTTGGCAAGGGAGGACTGTGGCAAAAAATTTCTCCAAAAAATAAGGCGCAATGCTGGAGCTGGACAGCAAACAAAGCAAATGGCGTCCAAAATAGGGCGTTGTTCTGATTTTTTTTGCAAAAAACAAAAAAAATAGCAGATCTGGATGTCGTACGGCCTGGTTGGCTGTTGGAAAGGACTTAGCAGCAACAAATATGGTAGGCGCCTGGTCTCTTTTCTCAAGCTGGAGCTGAAGTTGGCATGGAAGTGAAGCCAGAAGCTTGGCTGTAGAAGGATGTTGGAAGGACTATTTTTTTTTGAGTTGCTACTCTTCCCTTTGCTGCTCCACACAACAATGGCATCCAAGAGAAACAGATAAACCAGCCCCTGAAGTAAAGACAGCCAAGACACCCAAAGGCCAAGGATTTCCAAGAAAGCTAACCAGAAGAGATTTCGAAAGTTTTTTTTGTTTTAGATCAAATCTAAAAAATAAAAAAAACAAAGAGAACTCCACTCTTCTTGATTTCAAAATAAACTTAAAAGCATAACCATACACACGATTACTATTTTTGCTCTGATAACATATCGGAGTTGTTGCCAGAATCTGGATAACGCGAGTGCAATGGAGACATGATCACACAAGATGAACAAGTGCACACCACAAGATGCTAAAGCAATTTGAAAATAAGAAGATAAATTGCACAAGACAAAAATGGAGAAAACCAAAATCTCATTATTAACATGAAATGGCCAAAATGAAGAATACATATAGGAGAGCTAGGAAGTAACTCCTCCACAAATGGTGGTCAAAGCACCCCAAGAATAGACTCCTCCACAAAAGGTGGTCAAAGCACCCCAAGAATAGACTCTTCCAAAAAAGGTGGTGACAAGGTTCCAAGAATAGAGAAGTAACTCCCATACCCAGAATAGGAGTATCTTATGACACTCTTATGACACCTTATGACACAAATATGACACACAATCTCCACATAAGCTAGCCTATCCCACGAATGTAGGAAAACTTCATGTATGCACAAATATATAATATTCCCTAATTAATAAATAGGGAAAAATAAAAACTTACACTAATAAATCCTTGATCTTAGTGTGATGATAATTCCATGATTTTTGTCTTCTCTTTTCTTTCATTTGATTATATGTTACTATAAACATTTTTTCATATAATTTGTCTAATTCAATCAATATTTATTTTAAAGTCTATTTTTCATTCATTATGAATGTGACCTATAATATTAGGGTTGGTAACATATACTCCATAAACACCATATATTATAAACTATATAAAAATTAAAAAGGAACAATATTTAGTGATTATTTTGTGAGTTGTACGATAAGTCCAAAGTAAAACATGTATTTTGGTGTCTTAGTCAATTGTCTTTCAATTACATATTTTGGTTAATAATTTCTCCAATACCTCATTATGTTCATCCATAATACCAATATATTTTGGATGATATAGAATAATTTTATTATGTTGGATCAAAAAAATATTTATGAACTCTTTAATTGTGTGATTGACAAAATAATTTCCTTAATCACTTGTGATACTTAATGGACATCCAAATATAGTATTGATATTTTCATATAATAATTTAGCCACATTTTTTGTTATGAAATATTTAGTGGGTATTGCTTCTACTCATCTCATTAAACACTCTATTACTATGATTATAAATAAAATAGTACTTATCCTATCTACTAGTTTGATTGGCCGAATAAATAAATAGCTTTGATTGGCCCAATAAATAAATAGCTCATTTATCAAATAGAGATAATATTAGTATAGGATGCATATGTTTCACATCTCATGATTTAGGTTTTCATATTATTTTTAAAATGTCAAAACTTATTTCATATTTATGCACATATTTAAATATAGTTAGTCACCATAATCTTGCAAGTAGGATTTTATGCACAATGTATTCTCTTAAATTGTGTCCATGTACAATTCCATCATGTGTCTTTTGCATAATATATTCTCATTTGTGTGGTAATTATACTCTTTATTAAAATATCATTCTATAAATTAAATGGAAATGTTTGTATCGATAGCATTTTTTGGTCATTTTCCCATATCCCTTTGGAAATTCTTCTATTACTAATAATTTAGAAAAGGCTTTCCATATCTTTGGGAATCATCTCAATGTGGAATAAATTATCCTCAAGGAAATCATCATCAATCAATCCTTTATCTTATATTGTAGTGATTATTGATAAATAACTTGGCCCATTATTTATTTTCCCAAGTTTTATAGTGATTTTAAAATTGAATTCTTGAAATAGAATTAACCAATGGTATATTCTTTTTTATATCATTGGTCTATTGACTAGATATTTTAATGGTCCATGATTTGTGTAAAATAAAAATTATGTTGCTAGTAGGTAATGCTTAAAACTTTGTACTACATATACCATGGCCAACACCTTTATTTTTATAGTTGATTAATTAATTTATTATTTTACTAACTTTATAATTGGAAAAAAAAAAGTGTGATCTATCTAACCATGTGGTTGCACTAATACTACTCCTATCATTATCTCTAATGTACTGACATGGACATGAAATGGAATTATCAAATAGAAAAAAAAAAGTATAGGTGCATTAAAGATAATATTCTTTAAGATGTCAACTGCTTATTGACACTATAATGTCCATGTAATTGATTTATTGCTCTTTTTATTCAATAGTTCCTCTATTGGGGTGATAATCACCTAAAATTTTCAAATGAACCTATGGTGGTAATAAAATTATCCCAATATTATTCTTACCTATTTTTTGAAATCTTAGTGGTGTGGTGATATATTTAAAATTATTATTATTTTCAATGGGCCCATCATTAATCCCTCCTTACAAATTATATTCCTAGTAATGATCTAAAAGTAGTTATGAAGACACATTTATTTAAAATCAACGAAACATTCAATTTATTGCATCATGTAAACATTAATTGTAATGTTTAGACATTATCCTTTAGTAATCCATACACCATTCATTCATTTAAGTAGAAATCCATAAATTAATGAATAAATTACCTAAAAACATTAACCAAAATGCGAGGTTGAATGACATTACCATGTACATAAATGATTGACATTATATTATAAAAGTATATTTTATGTGGTCTTCTAGTGCTATCCTCATTTGATGATAACCTAAGAATATATATGTAAAGGAATATGCTTATTTTCCTACCACGTTATTCATAATTAATTTCATAAATGGTGTTGGGAATGGAATGTGTAACCATGCTTTATTTATTTCTCTATAATCAATAAAACTTTGAATTTCACATGTTTTATTATTTTGTATAACCATAGGGCTTATTCATTATGAATCGTCTACTGGTGTGATAATACCATTAGATAGCATCTTATCCAGCTCAATTTTTACATTTGCCTCAAGATTTAGATTAAGAAAGTAAGGTATCATCCTTAGTGGTTTCAAATAATATTTGACTTATATTTTCATCATTCCCACATATTATTTAATCCTTTTAAGTTATGTGAAGTTAATAAGTAATAGATATTCAAATTCCTTTAATAATTTGATCATTTTTATATCTCCATTTTGGTCCAATAATTCCATAGTTTATACATTTTTGGATTTACTTCCATGGTAATGTTTTCTTATCTAATTTTAAGGGATTTATATAAATATTATGTTATATCATCAAAGATTTCAATTTATTCTCTTTCTCCATCTTTATTTTCTACTTTCAATTTTTTTGGCCTTTCCTCCTCTTCAAGCTCTTTCTTGGTCAATTTTATACAATGTAGTCTTTCTTGATTATCCACATCATGGGATAAATTATATAAGTCATATATTGGATCCATTTTTATTACTTTCTTTTTAATACATCTAATAGGTTCCCTCTCATTGGTGTGACCCATTGCCATAACTTTTTATTTGATCTTGCTAAATTATGTTTTCATGATGTCATATAAAATGAACAAGAATAATTTATTTTTTCATAGCAACTAGCATACTCTTGTATCTAGATCCCAAAAATTGAACATTATAAAGAAAATCATTCTTAATTCATACCAATATATGGTTCCTCTATGCATTTATTGGTGCATATACCAGGTTTTAGGATATGATTTGAGGGTCCTATAAAATAATTATACCTAAAGTTTTATATTTGTTTCACCTTTCATGGTCTATTTTTTTCACAATTTAGGATATGTATATTAAGAATATGTTTTCCAATATATATCATTATTTATTTGAAGTAACATTATCGTTTAATAAACTATATATTTATTAGGATACCAAAGGTTTTCTAGTTTGGAATATTTTCTTTGTGGGTATTCTTCCATTTCATGATAGTGTTGGTGAGAGTTGTTGAGACATAAAACTAGCCACAACTCGCTTTCAATTGGACTTCAGATTAATTCTTACCAACTTTTGCAAATTAAGCCTAAAATCAATAAACATCCCAAATTTACTTGTGCATCATTCATAAAAACTTAGAATCATGTTGAGGCATCCCTAATTGGGGTATCTTACCATATGCAACAATAACCTCTCATGGGTTCATCCCTAAGCATCATGCGTTATCACAATAATCAATTTAGCCTATGAACCTATTAAGTGGAACACATGAACAAATATCAAATCTTGGAAATGTTAAATAGCTAATCAAAATTAATTAACAAACTAAACCAAATTAAATGTATATTTGAATTATCCATGTGAAATTAATTAATAAATAAAAAATAAATTCAAAAATATGAAATATCTTAACTTTTCATGATTACCTTTTTGCAAGTTGTCAAGCCTTTGGAAAATATCTCAAAATATCTATTTTTGAAGACCCATGCCTATTCATTGTAAATCATGAGTGTTTGACACATTTTAACTCTATTGGAGTTATGTTGACTCACTTAGGTTAGGTTTTAACCCATTACATATTTAAACTACACTTTAACTCACCTTAATTTGGGGTTAGTTCCTAAGCCTATAAATACAATACATTGCCTATTGAAAAGAGAGCTTGAAAATTGTAGAGTTATAATGCAGGTTTTGTTTCAAGATTCATATCACCAAAATATTGATCCAAGCCACACCAAGCCAACACAAGCCACAACGGTGCCAAGGAGAGAAGAAGCCACACAAACTCCATTGCCAAAGACTCTTTGAGAATAAATTAAGCAAGCCACATAACGAATCATTTATAACATTAAAAGAAGGTAAGAGATTATTTATCTTTTCAATTAAATTTTATTCATTAATCTCCTTTTATGATCTAGGCTAGATATTTTAGCATGTTAGTGTGCTCATTTCATTGTTTTATGGACTAACACAAGACTAACCTATTCTCTTTGTCAAATTCCTATGATCACAAATGGCACACCTAGTGGGAAATAAATCATTCCACATAGAAAGGAGACCAAAGTACAACTCATAAATTTTCAAATGAATTCTTGAATGTCTTAAAAATTGAAGTTTTATCTTTGTTTTTCTGTATTTAGATTTTTTGGTCATACATAGTTTACATAGTGACCAATATTAATTTTCACCAACCGACATTGGTATTGTACTAACTAGAATCGGTTAGGGTGTAGGGTAGATATTGATAAAGTAACTTGGTTTTTTATTTTAATTGCAAGTTATAGGTTGTTGTTTTGAGTTTTAAAAACTTGAAAAGTCTTTGTTTCATCATTTTATTGAAGGTTTTCTAAAGTTTTTATATTAATTTGAGCTAAAAAATATTTTTGGAAACCATTTTGTTTTGCCTTTGGGTTCATAAGTAACTAACATCAGTCTTTATTGTTTGGTATCATTTATTTCCAATCATCATTAGTTATTTGGTAACTGACATCTGTCGTAGATGATTGAAATCGATCTTTGTGTAAAAAAATATAGAAAAACCTAAGATCTATGTTTCCAAATCTTGTTTGTTCATCCATAATTATGCTTCAAAGATGAAGGAAACCCTCTAAAATTTTTAGGACCAAGGTAATAAAAGGACATAAAATTGAAAATACTAATGCTTAAACATTTCATTTTGGTGCCTAAAATGAATGGTTAAGTCTTGAACATTTTGTTTTAGTGCTTAAAATAAACATAGTTGTTTATGCTTAGTTTGTTTTGTAAGTTTGAAACTTAAGCCAAGGGGCCAAAAAATTCATCAAACATTTCATTTAGTGTATAAAATTAACACTTACTTCGACTTAAAATTATTAAAGTGTTTGTTTAGTGCTAAATCTTTATACTCACATATCTTTCGTAAAGTAAAGAGTGCGTGTATACTTTCCCACCATCCCCTTTAGGGAACTTGGGTGATTAAAATTGCCTTTTCCTTGAAAGTTTATGCCTTTGTCCAAGGCATGAAAATAATTTTTTCAGGTCTCTCCCCAAAACCCATATGGTTTGGGTGATATAAAAATAACCTTTAAAGTCTTTTCACTTAGATCATTTATTTTATGTAACTTGGCTTGTGAGGGGGAGGTCATAGCTTCTTCATGAGTTCTTTAGTGAAGATTTGACTTAGGGTTTCATATCTCAGCATTATTTAAACACTGCTCCATGGTGGGGTATATAAATCAAGGCACGTATATTATGATTGCTAAGAGGTTGAGTGGATAACCTCTCCAATCATAATGAAAACTTGAGTCAGGTCTGGTTAACCATGGGATTCCACTAAGTAATACATAGATGGAATAACTATGAAAAGGAATAGACCCTTGCATAGTAAGTTAATTGATATGAAATCAATTAAAGTGAGGCATATTTAGTGTTAATCACACTTGGGAATATCTAGACGGTCAAAGATTTAAGTTTTACAACCCCACTTGCCACGGACAAGTTGTTGATGCAGGGTGAGTAGCTTAAAGGTCCATGTCACCATACAATATCTTGGGAGAGGGGGGTGTAAAAAACCTACTACTTCATGCACTTTTATTTATGGATTAACACTTAAAATCCTCCTAGAGTACTATATAGATGGATTTTAGCAATATGAAGCAACCTTGTTAGTTTAGGGCTTAAGAAGTTATACTTAATTATATTTGTCTTTTACTTTACTTACTTGGTCTTTGAGTCTAAAACCATTTTTTAATTTATGCCATGTCAAAATGAGTTATGTGTTCACATCACTCCATTATTTGAGGAAGTGTTATGTTGGCCATTTTTTATCACATACATTTGCCTTAGTCTTTTGAGAAATCTTTATGTGTGTGCCACTTGATTGTAAAGGGTAATGTTACGCTGCCCAAATCATTTTGGGTTTTTGTGCCTTTGAATTTTGAAAAAAACCATCGATCATATCTTTAGATTGTGATAACATCATTACACTTCTCAAAACATTTAATAAACTTGTTTGCCTTGTATCTAAAATTCAAAATTTTTGAAACCAATCCATGTATGTCTTTTGTATATACACCTAGTGTCATTATGTCATTCACATTTGTCTAGCTTATTGGTCAAGCATATTAATCATAGTTTCCTAAGTTGAATTTTCAATTGACCTTGACAAGTTCAAATCTAAACATTGATTGATTTATGTTTATACCTTGTGTAATTTAGGCCTCGACATCGATCTTTCTCTTTTGGGTTGTGTAACTTAGGTTAATATTTTATCAAATTAGAGAGCTATTTGTTGTTCCTTTATTTGGGATAAATAGCCTATCTTATTTATGCCTTTTTTATATGATTTATGCTAATTTACAAGTTCATGTTTAAAGTCAAATGCCTAGTTTATGCCAAAGTGTTTCATATTTGTTAGATTAAATCTCACATTATTTTTAAGTCTAGTTTTTGATCTTGTTTTTCCAAAAGTCCTAGCACATGCCTATTTTGAGCTTAGATTTTGATGTCCCATTTGGCCAAAAGACCTAAAAACTTTTATTTTCTTAGATTATCCTTTTTTGGAACACTTTTGAACCTAGAGTTTAGTATTCTGATTTTAGTTCATCCACTTGACCTTTTTGTTTAAGACATTTAATATTAGACATTTGAAGTTAGTTTTTTTTGTACCAAGTTTTAGCATAAGCCATTTTGGAGATAAAACTCCCATAGATCAAGTTAGACCAACTTTGAACCATTTATCCTTTGGACATTATCTTTTAGAGTTTTTAGAACTCTAGGCATTGTTTTGAACATTTATCATTGATGTGAATATGTCTTGTTACACTTATGGTGGAAATCGGTATAATCCAAATTATGATAGAATAACCACAGAAATTGAATTTGTTCAAGACCCCTATGGTGAATAAGTGGTTTTTGAGATAGATTTCTATCCTTCTTACAATCCTTAATTCGGGGAACAAAGCCAAGATCCTCAAGCACAGTGTTTAGTGGTACCTTCTTTGGGCTGGTTAATATATGATGTTTTACATCTCATCGAACATCATGACCATTCCTCCACTTATATTTTTAACCCTCCTTTAGAATAAATGAGCCACCAAAATTCACAACTTCTAAATAATACCATTTCTATATGAGGACCTCATCCTTTGGCTTGTGCAAGAAACCAAGCTTTATAATGCCCTACTATTTCTATGCTAGGACCTCTTCCTTTAGCTTATGTGAGAAACAAAACTCCATAATGCCCTAATATTTCTATACTAATAAATCATCCTTTAGCTTGTGTGAGAAACCAAACTCCATAATGCCCTACCATTACCATTCTCAACCCTTCCACGTATATAGCTCATTATCTTAACCAAGTTGTATAATCATAACTCGATGGGTCATAATTACAGTCTTAGGCTAGGAAGCCTATCATTATCCAACCACTATCCATCCTTCATCCATTGCCAATTGTTTCCCACTTTATAAAACCTTTGCTAATCATCTAACCAAAACTAACCTAATCCATACCTTTCTCACTGATCTAAACATTTAAAGACCAAGATATATTCAAAACTAGTATTTTACAACTGATTATAAACTAAGGCCAAGAGAACTAACTAATGCATTATGTTTTTGTTGAACCAACCATTTGTGATGAGTCAACTATGATGAATCACCTCTTAATACTATACCTATTATCAAGGAGTCTCACTCAGATAATCCAGTCTTTACTAAATCACTTCTTAATGATTATAGCTGCCTTTGGGTAAATCATTATCTAAACCATATGCCTATTTTTAAAGATCCTCCCCTTGAAAATCTAATTTTTATGGAATTGTCTCTTGACCTTTTTCCACTTGTGGAGGAGTCTCACTTTTACAAACCAGTCTTTGTGGAGCCCATCATGTCATCATAGGGCTTTACTTTTCCAAAACCAAACATTAAACAAAACATCATTGTAGTAGTGTCCACACCAAATGAAGAATAAACATTGAGTTTAGCTTCTATTATTTAATCAACATCAGATTTAACATCAGAAGTTAAATCAACAGCATTCTCAACATCAGATTTAGAGTCATTTGAGTCAGATTCAACTTCAAAATCAAAATATGTTTATGGTTATTACAATATTGGTTATGCATGTCTCATGAATAAATTTGAATACATTTGTGATCCTTTTATGGTTTTTGAGGATTACTAATTAAGCTTTGACATAATCTCTCTTAGTATCTTCTATGAGGATTGTGTTTCCTCCCCCCTATTCCCTTACCATTCCACATTCCATTAACACCAACCAACCTAGCCATTATATTAACCTTCAACCTCCCACAAGTGTCGATTGGGACTGATAGAATCATACCTTATTGAATTGCATCCATGGTGACATAAATTTAAAAATATGAGGAGGTTCAAGACCATGTTTATGTAGAAGAAGAATAATCTTCTAGTGAAACCTTTTCAGAGGTGCTAGAATACAATCGGGATAATCAAAGTTTAAACTTAGCATCTTATAGTGAAACCTTTTCAGAGGTGCTATAATACAATAAAATTTAAAAGTCAACATTCCTTAGTGAAACATTCTTGGAGGAACTATGGGAAAATCAAGACAATTTTATTGGTGACAACCTCTTCGAGGTGCCAATAGTTGAGCACAATAGTTCTTCAGTGCTTGATGAAGACATTATCAAAGATAAAATCAATACAACTTCCAATCTAAAATCTAATTAGATGGTAGCTACTCTTAGGCCCAAATAATAGAAAATTTTGGTGGTCCTAGCAAGAGCATATTGAGAATTCTTTGGCTCGGTCATAACTAAAACTATGTAAAATCTGAAATTAACAACATTATGTGTGCCTAAAAATCATGATCTTCATTTGTTGTCTAACCATTATACATTCCATTATCATCCACCTTTACATTACTAAACCAAACCTTATATCCACTATTTATCCATATTTATAATCTTTGTCTGCACTTTCCTTTATAGAGGCTACAAATATATCTTGTCTCAATATTTGGAGTATATAGAATTAATGACCAATGAAGATCACAATAGCATTCTTGGCATCCAAATCTATAGCAAGTTCTTGATGGAGTAGCTATCAGAAGAGGTGTGGGATATAAATTTACACGACTGATTATTCTAGTTGTCTCATATATTTATCAAGATGTACATATGTACATCAATAGAAACAACAAAATCATATACTTGACCAAAAACATTTACCTTGCCCTAAGCATTGGCCAAAAACATTTGCCTAGCTAGAATCATTTACCTTGTCATTTTCATTTTTCCATTCCTCTTTCCATTGTTTCATACCCTAACACTTACCTCAACTTATCACTTAGGGGAAACCCTATTACCATTATATCCAATTACCATATTATCATATTCTTTATCCCATACCATATGTCATTCTAAAATGTCATCTCTATTAGACCAAAGACTATTTTTAGTTCTACCTAACCCCTTTTGATCTTGGTTCCTTTGGTTTTTCCCACACCTTCCACGAGGGGATTATGATTTAGTTTTAGCAATTTATGAATTTTGTATTTAAATGATAATTTATAAAAGTAGTATGACAGTGGATCTGGCAAGTTATCTTTCATTCAAATTTGATTGGTGTTATTGATTATAACCGCCTATGGGCAAATCAATAGTCCACCTTGTGTTACTAATTCTAACCACCTATGGGAAAACTATTATCATAGACTTATGTCATTATTTCTTAATTATAACCGCCTATAAAAAAATTAAGAACAAAACCTTTTACCATGCATTATTTCATCACCTTGCCATTCCTATTTTCATTTGCTTGGCTATTTGCCTCAATTTTAGAACTTTTTGTGACCTAATAAGTTCTCACCACCTTTTGTGTTGGCAGAACTAATATGACTTGAGGTCCTTGTTATCATTATAAATGTGTACCCATGGATGTTCTATGGTGCAAAGGAGTTTTTATCTATGGTGCGCTAAGCACAAGGGTACTACGTTGATCCAAAAACTATCTTTACATTTTCAATAAATCAAATAGTTTTTAATAATTGGATACTAAAATTCTTAATTCCTCAATATTAAATATAATTGGATGTAGAATTCTCAATTTCCTGATTAAAATAAATAGAAATTAGATTTATTGTTCTAAAAATGAATATGAGTGAATTAAAACTCTGAAAACTTATTTCTGAATCAAAACTCTTGTTTTTAAATTGATCTGTGAACAGTAATTAGCCTCTTACTAATAAATACTGTTTTATTCAAAATAGATTTTGAAAATATAATAAGTCATTTTCCAAAATTTAATTAAAAGGAATTGACTTTTAAACTCTGAATGTGAATTATCTAAATAATTATGAATATGAGTGCTGTGAAAACTCATACAACTCTTTTATTCAGTTAAACCATTCCATTCATATTTTTATCCCTTCAAATATATCATAATCAATTTTCCATAATTAATTTCCAAATATAAGTGAATAAGACAAAACTGATGAAATACTAAAAAATTAAAAAGAATAGAGAGACGAGATTATTTACAGGGTTTACCAATTAGCTACGTCCCTGAGTTCATTTAAACCGTTCTATATAAATAAAATGTAAATTTAAAATTTAAAACTTACATCCTTGTATAGATTATTAAAGCTTGCAACTCTGTGTGATATGAAGAACTCATTTGTAGCATATAAACATTCTTTTTTTCACCCAAATAAATACCTACAAATACTTTTAACTCCCCTGAATAGGCTATTAATTCTCTCAATATGAGGAAATAATATTCTCAAGGATTTATAAAAATATCATTGGCTACAAATATCTATAATTAATACAGACTAAAAAGGACTCTGGGATAAAATTAAACATGATCAATTCACTAAATTAAATAACTTGTGTTGTTCAAGCAAAATAGACCTTCATCTGTATGGACCGTCTATGATTAAAATTATTGATAACATTCTTTCTATATAAAAAATAAGCAATCTGTCTATCTCTATTGGCTTTCAACTTCTCTCTATAAGCTCTGTGTAAACTACTGCTAGAATAATCATGATCTTCAATATTAAAAAATTGTCATATAACCAAATATTAAATAAAAAATTTCTATTTCTACCTCGAAATATAACTATCTCTGAAATAGACTGCATACATTTAATAAGGAATAAAATATCATAAATAATAGGTAGTTCCAATGCTAAACTTTAATTAATAAAGCACTTCTCAAAATAAAATTAAAAAAAACTAATTGATCATCCATTTAACCATCCACGTGAGGGAGGGGTGGATAGCGTGCATGTTCAGAATCAAACATAAAACATATCTCATGCATGCATATAACTAAATTCCAACATCTCCCATGTAACTAAACTCGCCCCCCAATCCAAAGTTCAAAGTGAAAAAAAAGGTTAAAAATGAAATATTAAAGATTTTAAAGACATATCCCACTTAAATCGGTTAAACATATCTCATTATTACCAAATGCACCCCCATGCAAAGTAAATGGTAATGTGGAATACATAAATTTTATAACTTTTAGTCTTAAAACATATCCCACTTAAATTAAAACCTACACATACCCATTTACGTGGGATTGGGGTGGATTAAAAATTTAGGATTTGAAATAATTATTTAATGGAATAAATGAAATATTAAGTTGGGATTATTTATTTAAAATGGAGAATATTTAAAATTTGGGATTTAATTAAAATATATCTCATGATTTTTTTTTAATAACAATAACATAAGATATTATGATTATTTTGGAAATGAGAAAATGGAGGAATTATAGTGAGAAATTAATTAGATATATGGAATATTTTGGTGGTTTAATAGAATTATGTAGTAAAGTTGATAAAATTAGATGTCGATGGATTATAGGGAATATAGGTAAATGGTCACTTTAGTCCCACATCTACAACATAACACCCATCAATAATATAAAATAATTCTAATATAGAAAGTAATTGTATCAACTTTTTATATTTTTGTCACGTGTCGATTTTTCATTACAACACTTGTCTTTTTCCCATTTTTCTAAACCATATAAAAATATTCTAGATCAAACCTCTCCAATAAGATACTTTTTGTCTCCGAAAGTCTAAATAATTCCACTGACCCAAGAATCTCTGAGTTCTGTTCTTGCCATTGACAATCTTCTTGTATTGCTTCCAAACATACAAGAGCCAAAAATATCATATGAAGGAATTATGAAGTCAATGCAAAAAAAAATTCATTTCAAAAAAATATCAATGAAATAAGACGTTATAAAAACTTCCCAACAAGAATTTAACTGTTCAACTGAAACTGTAACCTAAAACAAATTTTTTATCTATTTTACTAAAATGACCTGTTAGTCAAATAGTCACAACATCTAGCAGATTCTCTCAACCTTTGTAGTGCATAAAGGCTAAGGTATTCTCATTGTTATATCCAATATATCACATAAGGAAAATAAAAATGTAAATATCTTATAATATTTACAAATAACTGCAACATATATATACTTGTATTTACAAATATTGCCCATAATACTATGGGACTTAAACATATATGTGAAGTATAAAAACATGCAATGAATTTGTCTATCTTAAGGTTATAATTATATATTATACATAATACATGAAAGAATAATCAAGGGAAATAAATGTGATAACCATCCTGTCAATAATATAGTTAACTGATGTATCTCTAAAACTAATTATTAAATCTTTTCTTGTACCTATCAAACTCTAATGTCAACTTAGAGAATTTTCATAAGAGCCTCTTTACAAACCCACAACTCTACAAGTAATTGTAAGCAAATATCTTATAAAGGTGAGGATAAAACAAAGAATTTTAAACCTCTCTCAAGGTTTCCTTCACCAAATGACTACTCCCTAATTCATACCTCCAAAACTCATCCAACTGAATTAGTTTTCAAAATTTAATTAATGAAAAATTGAAATAAGAGATAGCAAAATATCTTCAAAACATAACTTTATCAAAATTCTTTCCCTAAATCCAATAATTAATAATTATTTGAAAATAGTGTTGAAGATAGACTAATCATATTATTTCATACTATAGTTATGTTTTTTTATTCAAAACTATTCAATCAACCCATTTTATTCATAAGAGTTGTTCCCTCTTCATGGTTTCCACAACTTAATAGGAGGTGGTTTCATCTTTATAAAAAAAATCTATCTTAATAAGAGTTAGATGATTCATCTTCATTTTCAAAAAAAAATTAAAAATAACTTCAAATAAATACATATTTTACTCCCAAAATAACGTTACACAAAGGATTCGACTAAAATTATGCAAACATAGTTACATTTCAAAATAAGTTATACCTCTAAAAAAACTATGAAGTACACTTGTTGAGTACTGATTGACATACTATTGGTGTTTAAACAACTTCTTATTTACTTCCTACAACTCTTAACAAATATGTGAAACATAAATCAACTTATAAATTAATTAAAAGTCAATCCATAAAATGTAAATACAAGTTCAATTTTTTAAACAATGTCTTATTTGTCATTTCCATATCTTACCATGGAACTGGTCTTTTCAATTATTCTTATAGGCTTCCAAAATATGATTAGTCATCTAAAAATAAAGGCTACATAATTGGTTATCAAATACCAAAATATTGTGTCAATACCAAAATAAAATCATATTTATATCATTCCTTAATCAACCCTCTATGTAAGAACTAAGACTACAACTGATTCATCTTGGATGTGCACCACTAAAATTTCATTGTATTTTATCTGAATGCTCTTAAAATAGAAAGATTGATCCTTTCACAACATCTCACATCTCAAGTGATCATGTACTGTGCTCTTCATTCATGTTGATCTTGCAGGGCAAGTGATTCTAGAACCTTAGCTGCTAGAAGCTTGTCTTCTTCCAGTGAATTGGAACACCTTCCAATTTTCATTTGTACTAGTCAACTTGCATAATCAAATCAATAGAAGAACAAAAATAAATTTTTGATATTCAAACTCCAAACTGAAGTATATCAACAACTGAAGTAAGTCATGTAATCCCTTGTTCTGACACCAAAAATGATCTAAAAATTGGCTTTACCTTTTCGGTAAATCAAATAGTTTTTAATAATTAAATACTAAAATTATCAATTCCTCAATATTAAATAGAATTGGATGCATAATTATCAATTTCCTGATTAAAACAAATACAAATTGAATTTATTATTCTAGAAATGAATATGAGTAAATGAAAACTCATTTTTGAATCAAAATTCTTATTTTCAAATTGATCTGTGAATAGTAATTAGCCTCCTGCTAATAAAGACTATTTTATTCAAAATAGATTTTGAAAATATAATAAGTCATTTTTCAAAATTTAATTAAAAAGAATTGATTTTTAAACTCTAAATATGAATTGTCTGAACAATTTTGAATACGAGTGTTGTGAAAACTCATACAAATCTTTTATTTAGTTAAACCATTTCATTCATATTTTTATCCCTTTAAATATCTCATAATCAATTTTTCATAATTAATTTCCAAATATCAGTGAATAATTCAAAACCGTTGAAATACTAAAAAAAAATAGAGAGACAAGAGATTGTTTATGGAGTTCACCAATTAGCTACATCTTCGAGTTCTTTTGAACCATTTCATATAAATAAGATGTAAATACAAACTTTAAAACTTACATCTTTGTATGGATTAATAAAGCTTGCAACTGTGTGTGATATGAAGAACTTATTTGTAGCACGTAAACGTTCTTCTCTTCACCCAAACAAATACCTACAAATGCTTATAACTTTCTTGAATGGGTTATTAATTCTCTCAATATGAGGAAATAATATTTTCAAAGATTTATAAAAATATCCTTAGCTACAAATCTATCTAATTTATATAGATTGAAAAAGACTCAAGAATAAAATTAAACATTATCAATTCACTAAATTAAATAACTTGTGTTGTTCAATAAAAATAAACCTTCATCTGTATGGACCATCCATGCTTGAAATACTTGATAACATTCCTTCTCTATCAAAAAATAAGCAACGTGTCCATCTCTGTTAGCTTTCCTCTGTTCTCTGTAAACTTTGTCCATTTTTGTTGGCTTTTCACTGCTCTCTGTAAGATTTTGTAAGCTACTGCCAAAATAATCATAATCTTCAATATTTAAAAATTGTCATATAGTCAATATTGGCTAACAATTTTCTATTTCTACCCTGAAATACAATTATCTTGAAAATAAGTTGCATGCATTTAATAAAGAATAAAATCTCATTAATAATGAGTAATTCCAATGCCAAAATTTAATTAATAAAGAACTTCCCAAAATAAAATAAAATAAATCCAAATCATCATCTTTTAACCATCTACATGAGGGAGGAGTGGATAGCATGCATGTAAAGAGGATTGTTTAAATGCCAACAAATAGAAATTAGATTTATTGTTCTAGAAATGAATATAAGTGAATGAAAACTCTGAAAACTCATTTCTGAATCAAAACTCTTGTATTTAAATTGATCTATGAAGAGTAATTAGCCTCATACTAATAAATATTATTTTATTTAAAATAGATTTTGAAAATATAATAAGTCATTTTTCAAAATTTAATTAAAAGGAATTAACTTTTAAACTCTAAATGTGAATTGTTTGAACAATTATGAATATGAGTGTTGTGAAAACTCATACAACTCTTTTATTTAGTTAAAGCATTCCATTCATATTTTTATCTCTTCAAATATCTCATAATCAATTTTCCATAATTAATTTCTAAATATCAACAAATAATTCAAAACTGGTAAAATACTAAAAAATTAAAAAGAATAGAGAGACAATAGATTGTTTATGAGGCTCACCAATTGGCTACATCCCTGAGTTCATTTGAACTATTCCATATAAATAAGATGTAAATATAGAATTTAAAATTTACATCCCTATATGAATTAATAAAGCTTGTAACTCTGTGTGATATGAAGAACTTGTTTGTAGCAAGTGAACGTTCGTCTCTTTACCCAAACAAATCCCTGCAAATGCTTATAACTCCCTTGAATGGGCTATTAATTCTCTCAATATGAGGAAATAATATTCTCAAAGATTTATAAAAATATCCTTGGCTACAAATCTCCTTGAATGGGCTATTAATTCTCTCAATATGAGGAAATAATATTCTCAAAGATTTATAGAAATATCCTTGGCTACAAATCTCTCTAATTTATATAGACTAAAAAGGACTCAAGAATAAAATTAAACACGATCAATTCACTGAATTAAATAACATATGTTCTTCAAGCAAAATAAACCTTCATCTGTATGGACCATCCATGTTTGAACGCCCTGATAACATTCCTTCTCTATAAAAAAAAGTAACATATCCATCTCTGTTGGCTTTCAACGACTCTATATAAGCTCTCTATAAATTGATGTTAAAATAATCATAATCTTCAATATTTAAAAATTATCATATAGTCAAATATTGACTAACAATTTTATATTTCTACCCCAAATATAGTTATCTCCAAAATAAGCTACATGAATTTAATAAGGAATAAAATAATGGGTAGTTCCAATGCCAAACTTTATTTGATAAAACACTTCCGACCGAAAATAAAATAAAAAAAATCAACTTATCATCCCTTTAACCATCCACGTGAATGAGGGATGGATAACGTGCATAGGTAAAAGGATAATGTTTATTAAAATCATATCCCATGTAACTAAACTCACCCCCCAATTTAAAGTTCCACAGAAAAAAAAGGTCAAAAGGAAATTTTAAGGTTTTTAAAGACATCCCACTTAAATCCGTTAAACATATCCCATCATTACCAAATGCAACTCCATGCAAAGTAAATTGTATTCGACGTGGTAAATGGTAATGTGGAATCAACAAAGTTTATAACTTTTAATCTTAAAACATATCCCACTTAAATTAAAACCGATACATAACCATTTACGTGGAATTGGGGTGGATTAAAAATTTGGGATTTGGAATAATTATCTAATGGGATAAATAAAATATTAAGTTGGGTTTTTTTTAAATGGAGAATATTTAAAATTTAGGATTTAATTAAATTGGATTTAATTAAAATATATTTTATGATTTTTTTTTAATAATCATAAAATAAGATATTAGAATTATTTTGGAAATGAGAAAATGGAAGAATTATAATAGGAAATTAATTGGATATGTAGAATATCTTGGTGGCTTAATAGAATTATGTAGTAAAGTTGATAAAATTGGATGTTGATGGGTTACAGGGAATATAGGTAAATGTCTATTTTAGTCCCGCATCTGTAACATAACATCCACCAGTAACATAAAATAATTCCAATATAAAAAATAATTGTAACAACTCTTTATATTTTTTCCACGTGTTAATTTTCCCTTACGACACTTATCTTTTCCACATTTTTCAAAACTATATAAAAATCCTTTGGATCATACGTAGAGTGTGAAAGTCTAGAGTATTGGGTGTAGAATTATTATCACTCAGCTACATGTGCAAGCATTAGTTATCTTGTTGCAATGATGGGAACATCCCTAAGGAATGGGACCCTTGGGCTCCTTGGGATGAGCCTTTGGAGTAGGATGAATTCCTTCTATTCTAAGTGCACCTAGTTTAAGACTAGTGCACAAGTTTAAAGAGTAGAAATGTAAACTACCACTAATCTAAATCTATGATCTTTGAGAGAAAAGGGAGGGAGAAGGTAAGAAATGTTGAAAGTAAAAAGGTGATGCACCTAGAATAGCGTGAGCAATCATACTATCATAAGCACATTACAGATGCTTGAGAATAAGATGTTTCCACATAGATTCTATCAAGGATACTTCAAATGCATAAATGTTTCATGTAGAGGTATAGGAACATAGTGTAACACTAGGAGGGATGACAAATAGTCCACAGATAGTATCAACCCAAACCCAAGTATGCATAGTATATAACCTACAAGTTATCTCTAAGTTCAATGAGGAGGTGTTGGGAATGAATGATAATGAGAGGAGTGAACATTACTCATAGACAGAAGTCAACATACACAAAATAGCAGATAGATTATTAGAATAGTTTAAAAAGGTGAACTTAATTCTCATTAATCTACAAGACTTAGTCAATACAAGTTCTCATGGAGGGAAAATTTTAGTAGTGTGAGGCTACTAAAAATATGGACCCTTTTTACAATGAAGAACTATGATTTTATAGTGAATCAATCCTATTTTATAATAAATGCACCACTTGGGTGGTAGATGTAGCATTTAATTCTTTTATAGTGTCATGCCACTAATTCATGAATTCTGGTAGGCTGATTGGATCTAGAGATGGTGGCAAGGTCCTCTTGGGATACACATGCATAGGGGAATGGAAGATATTTTTAAAAAGGTCAAAGGGTGGCATTTATCCACATCTCAAAGAATAATAACTCATTATGAATTTAATCTCTCTAATAATGCCTCAAAATTTACTTAACTTCTTCCAATAACCTTCATTACATCTGGGCACTACTCAGAACATGGTGCTTTATGATTGATCCTAAATGTAGAACTATAAGAGTGACACATGTTATCTTACCATGATATCAAAGGATTCTTTTAGGTATTTTGGATGAAAGTAGCATGATCATGATACATGGAGTATTGGCACTCATCTTGGGTAAATTGAGAACTTCTTTGTGTCGAGCAAGCATTGGACTGCCACATGGTAGTGGTGGAAGAAAGAATTGCACCCTATGTAATAGAAGGGTATAGATGTAGGATCATGTGCATGAGTGTGAGATTGTATTGGATTGGCATGGGGAGATCCTTGAAAAAAATTACACACAAAGGTTGAAGGTCTTCAACATGTTCTTCCTAATTTATAATAGCTCCTTACACACTTCTTCTACTTGGCCATTCAAAACCTAGGTCCTATATTCTTGAACTCATACACCCCTTGACTTGTGCACCACAAAAACCTATGCATAGGTGTGCATTGAAATATTTATGCAAGTTTGAGTCATCACTATACTACTGCATAGACTTATATCTTAGGCTTGAGTGTAGGTATGAAATACCTATGCACTTTATGCTTAGATAACTTGGGCCTTCACAAGTGCATTCTCTCTTTGTAAGCCTTGGGAGAACCTATACCAATTAGGGGGTGACTTATAAATTCAACACTTTTGGTGACCTCTATGAGTTGCTTGCCTACAAAGAAGGAATCTAAAAGCCTTTAAAGTGATCTATTGGGCATGAAGTTGTTAAAGCTGCAACCTACTTGGCCTATACTTGAATAGATTGAATTGAATTTTGAATTCAATAAAATAAAAGGGAAAAGGACAAGAAATATATGTGCAAAATACACTTAGAGGAAAAAAATCTAAACTAAGAGTATATAATGTGTACACAAGCACTTAGGGAAATGTAATTTAGGCTAATCTAATCTACTATATACAACCTACAAACATGGGCCTTCATCCTCCTAGATCCAAATAGAAACCTCTTAGGTCCTTTGTGTTGTGCACCTTCCTATTATTGATATGTTATGGGTGGAGGTGTGATGACATACATTTTTGTGAAGAAGGCACTCAAGGATGCTCATTTTACCTGAACCCTTATTTGATGAATGTTTCCACCATGATATGTAGAAGATTTCCTCCTGGATGGCTAATGTTTTCAAAGTTAAACCAATCCTTCCTAGATATCTCAGTGCCTAGCTACACTCTTTATTTAAACTGATCCCTTTGAAGGGTGGGAGGTCTATGCTAAATTTTTGGGAATCTCATGGATCCAATGTGTTGTCTTTTCACTTCTCATAGCTACTGCTCTAAGTCCAACATGCTTCTTGAAAACCCTTATGATATGTGCCTAGGTGTACAAGGATTGATATCACTTATTTACATAGTTTCTTCTGCATTTTCACGTGGTTCCATGGGCTCAATCGGCTAACATTGCTCCCTCAATTCAAATGAGTCTTGTGATGACTCATCTAAACCTATATGTGCATCCATATCCCTATGGGCCTCCACCATCTTCATGATTATGACCTCTTCCATGTGCACACCTTCTTGAAAAAGGCCACTTGCATAGAATTGGTCATGGGAATGCTCTTGAAAGGATGTTGGCTTATCTTCTAGGCTTTCACAAAATTTATCCAACTCATCCTAGAAATAATCCTCCTCCTATGCCTTTCATTTTACATGTGGGCTCACCTTGGGGTGATCACAATCACTCTCTTTAATTATGTAATCCTCTTGAAGGTTAGCCTTTTCTTCGAGGTCTTCTTCATAGCACCAAATGGTAGCTCATTCACCCCAGATAGGTCGGTCCTAGGCCTTTGAATGCACTCTAGAGTGGTGCAAATTGGATTTTCCTCATTAAGGTCCTCCCCTTCTACTACCACTTCATTCATTATCTCATCAAATTATTGTGCTATTAGATTATATCTATCCTCTTGCAACAAGGTTTATTTTTTTGGATTGGTGGCACAATGGGGGCTTCCAATGATGATTTCCTCATCATATTCACTTGAAGTATCTTTCTCATCTAAATGGTATGCACTTTCCTTCCATATAATTGGTCCTCCTTTGAAAAATGAGATGGTGAGAGGGCAAAAGGATTCAATTGGTGCAGAGGAAGGGGGATTTACAAGGTTGGGAATTATGAAGCTAGGATGCATGGTCCAAGAAGATTACCATGATTGTGCTTGAGGCTCCTGAGGAAGGATGGGTTCTTAAGTTGTCACAAGTGTAGGATTTCTAAATATTATAACTTTTAAAGTATGGGATTTACTTGAAGGTGAAATGGATCTATCCTAACTAAAGATATGGACTTTGGGCATGAAAGCTTTATGTCCCATAGGTTAGATTGTAAGTTTAGGGGAAGCCTGCTTGAAGCTAGGAAAGGAAGGAGTGGGGTTGGTTGGTTGTAATTCAATCTTATAAATCTATGTAAGAAACTAATGCATTTACTCTTATTTGGATGTGATATGCCTAGCTAGGCACTCCTCATCAAATTTACACTACTCAATCATCTTTCAATGTTGAGTGTGAGCTTGATGAGCAAGCTCTTATTATTGCCTATCATACCCCTTCTCTCTTTTGATCTACCTTAGTTATCTTTATAAATCAATATGTATGTCATTGAAGCTCTTTTGAGGCCGATTAGGGGAATAGTAATGTTGATTGGGAATAAAGTAGCTTGTGTAGGGTTGATTAAAAGCAAAAATAGGTTGTCATAGGCACTGAATTGGGGGAAGACTATAAGCACTCACATGAACTTGAGATGAGAAATGGGGAGGTTTGATTGTAGCATTTTTATAGAATTAGGGGTGAAATGACATATTTTAAGTGTTAAAAATTAATTAAACTAGTAGATTTGGACAGCTGGAGTTGTCAGGTGCTCTATAGAGTGTCTTCAACACTTGATAGCTAAGGATAACATTGATTTCTTAGATTTCTTTTTTGAACTAGTCCCATTAGGCATGATAGAAACTATTGTCATTAAAAACATGCACCTATGGATTTTATATAATGTGGAGGAGTTTTTAGTTGTGGGGCACTAAGCACATGGGTCTTACATAAGATTTGAGAGTCAAGGGCACTAGGCATGGAATTATTATCACTCAACTGCACATGAAAGCATCATTTATCTCATCATAAAAATGGGAACATCCCCAAGGCATGGGACCCTTGCACTCCTTGGGATGAGCCTCTAGATTAGTTTAGATTCCTTCTATTTTAAATGCAACTAGTTTAAGACTAGTGTGCATGCCTAAAGAGTAGAAAGGTAAACTACCACTAATATAAACCTAAGATCTTTGAGATAAAATGGAGGGAGAAGGTAAGAGATGTTGAAATTAAAAAGGTGATGTGATTAGAATAAAATGAGCACTCCTAATACCATACACACACTAAAAATACTTGACAATAAGACATTTTCACATAGATTCTACCAAGGATACTCCAAATGCATAAATTTTTAACATAGAGGTGTGAGAACATAGTGCAACACTGGGAAGGATGATAAATAGTACATGGAAAACATCAAGATAAACCTAATTACACACAAGATATGAACTATAAGTGAGCTCTGAGTTCAATGAGGAGGTGTTGGGAATGAATGAAAATGAGAGGAGAAAACATTACTCAGAAAAAGAGGTCAACAAACACAAAATAGCACACAAATCATCAGAATAATAGGAGATAAACTTAATTATCATTAATTTTTAAGACTTAGTCAATATAATTGCTCATGAAGGGCAAATTTAAGTAGCGTAAGGCTAATAAAAATGTGTCAACCCTTTTTACAATGAAAAACTAGGATTTTATAGTGAATCAAGCCTATTTTACAATAAATTCACCACTTGTGTGGTAAATGTAGCATTTAATTCTCTTGTGGCACCATTATACTAATTCATGAATTTTAGTAGGTTAATTAGATTTGGAGATGGTGGCAAGGTCCTCTTCAGATACACATGCATAGGGGAATGGAAAATATTTTTGATAAGTTTCAAGGGTGGTGTGAATCCACATCTCGATGACTAATAATTGATTATGCATTTAATCACTTTGATGGCACCTCAAACTCTACTTAACTACATCCAACATCCTTCATTATATTTGGCCACTACCTGACACATGGTAATTTCTATTTGATCCTTAATGTTGAATGTAGGAGTTACATGTGTTGTCTTGATGGGCTCTCAAAGAAGTCTTTTGGGGTTTTTAGATGGAAGCAGTGTGGTCATGACATGTGGAGTGATGGTACTTGTCCTAGGTGAACTGAGATCTTCTTTGTGTTGAGTAAGCACTGGACTACCATGTGACAATATTAGAAGAAAGAGTTTTACCCTATGCAATAGAAGTACATAGATGTAGGATCCTATGCATGAGTGTGAGACTACATTGGATAGGCATAAGGAGATCCTTGAATAAGTTTGTGCATGAAGGTTGAAGGTCTTTAACAACTTCTTGATTTGTGATAGCTCCTTGCATGCTTATTCTACTTGGCCATTTGGACCCTAGGCCTTATATTCTTAAACTTGTACACCCCTTAACTTATGAACCATAGAAACCTATGCATAAGTATACATTGAAATATTTATGCAGGCATGAGTCATCAATATACTATTACATAAACTTGCACTTTTATCTTAGGCTAGGTGCAGGTGAGAAACACCTGTGCACTTTATGCTTAGATAAATTGGGCCTTCATAGGTGAATTCTCTCATTTTAAGCCTTAGGAGGCCCTATGCTGATTAGGGGGTGACTTATAAATTCATAGTTATCATAGGGCTATGTAGGTTACACTCAATTCACATTGAGGTTAGCTCAGTTCCTCTTTTCCATATGCTCTCATCATTTTGAGAGAAACCTAAAACAATGCTCTTGACATTTTGTGAGCAATGATCTTGTCAACTTATAATGAGTTAAGATACCTCAAAATTTCAAAAACATTCAAAATTTTCAAAATCTTAAAACATCTGTCCTGTTTAAGCCTAATTGGTCATCCTTGATCTACCCTACTAAGGAAAATCCATTGTTAGGATGCTTTCTATTGCTTTTTATTTCAGTTTCCTATGTGTTTATTTACTTCATGGTTATTTGTTTACCTACTTGCATGTTTGTTTGCTTTTAGTACTATGCCTTGACTTAGTCTACATGCATTCATTAGGTTATTCCTTGTGCATTCTTATTGACTCTATCCATATTCATATTTCAACATTCTCATCATGGTTTTAATCATTAGTGCATTGTTTTCAATTATTTATTGGATTGGTAGTCAGTCCTTATACATATCTTATCTAAGTTCTCATGGTGTTTTATATCATGGTGTATACCATCACATGCTATAGCAAAAATCAGCTCAAGAAGTCTTACAAGCAATAGATCCATAAAAGCTTCTCATTGGCACCCTTGGCAAATCCTCCCACTCTTGATCAAATCAACCCATTAACCATTATGGTGATATCAATGCTGGTAAGGATGAGAATATCCATATTGGTAGGTACAACTAAATCATTTCCATTGATAAATTCTTATTTTTATATTCATCCGCATCCTTATATGCTTGTTTGTTTGTGGCTTCTTCAATCATTAGACCATTGTATTTATGTTTGCACCCGCTCAACTTTAATATGTACAACATGTTATATCCTTGAGTTATGCTTACCAATATACCCTACTAAGGCATAATCACACATCATTATTCAATCTCAGTCATCTTAATGATTATAACCACCTATGGGTAAATCATTATTTTGACTCATCATCTCTAACTAGAGCATATGCCATTTCCACTTATTATAACCACCTTTAGGTAAATTAGTGTCTCCAAATTTATTACTTATTAAAATCACCTTTGGGCAAATAATTATTTTTTAAATCAATACATTTAAGCATTTTTTTTATTAGATTAATCTCACCCATGGATTAATTTCATTCTTCTTCTTTCTTCTTTTTGAGGGACCATCAATCAAATGTATGTGTTGGCCACTCCCTCGAGGGGGCATCATTATAGGCTTCCCAAATGTTTTTTGGAACTTATTCTTCAATCATTATATTATTTTTGGCATATTTAATTATTTGAGAATATGTTTCTATGCCTATATATTTCAATATCTTCCCAAATAGGGGAAAATTATAGATACCTAAAACTGACAACAACTGGCTTTCAATCGAGCTTCAAACTGATTCCTACCAACCTTTATAAATTAAGCCTAGGAATCACTAAACATCCCAAATTTACTTATGCATCATTCATCAAAGCTTAGAATCATGTTGAGGCATCCATAATTGGGGTATCTTACTATATATAATAATAACCTCTCACAGATTCATCCCTAAGCATCATGCGGCATCACAACAGTCAATTTGGCTTATGGACCTATTAAGTGGGACACATGAACAAATATAGAATCTTGGAAATGACAAATGGCTAATTAGAATAATTAAAAATATAAACCAAATTAAATTCCTAGTTGAATTATACACGTGCAATTAATGAATAAATTAAAAAAAATCAAAAATATGAAATATCTTAGCTTTTCATGATTACCTTTTTACAAGTTGTCAAGCCTTTGTAAAATATCTCTTTTCAGAGATCCATATCTATTCATTTAAAGTAATGAGTGTTTGACACCTTTTAAATTTATTAGGGTTATGTTGACTCAATTAGGTTAGGTTTTAACCCATTCCATGTTTAAACTACACTTTAACTCTTCTTGAGTTAGGGAGTTCCTAAGCCTATAAATACAAGCCATTGCCTATTGAAAAGAGAGCTTGGAATTATAGAGTTATAATGCAAGTTTTGTTATAATATTCATATCAATAATGTTATAAGTCCAAAATATTGAACCAAGCCAACACAAGCCACAATGGTGCCAAGGAGAGAAGGAGCCATGCAAACTCCATTGCCAAAGACTCTTTAAGCATAAACTGAGCAAACCACACAATGAATCATTTGGAGCATTTAAGGAAGGTAATAGATTGTTTATATTTTAAAATTTATTTGTGTTTTCAATTTCATTTTTTTCATTAAGAACCCCTTATGATCTAGGCTATATATGTTAGCATGTTAGTGTGTTCATTTCTTTGTTTTACGGAATAACACAAGACTAACCTCTTCTCTTTATCAAATTTATATGATCACAAGAGTATCATCTATATCTAGGATTATTATTTATTCTATTGGAAACACTCTTATAAAATTTTCAAAGTATTATTATAAATTTATAATTTTAATAAATTTAGGTAACTTAGCATTCAAATCTCCTCTCTTAATGAAATATAATGTTCTTATTTTTAGAATCATATCTATTATTACAATGATATTTTGTATGTTTTGATGTAATTTATTTATAAAAAAAAAGTATGCACTCTTATATATAGCTCCCCATATATCTAGGATTAAATATTATCTTTGAATTCAATTTCTAGATCCTTACTCTCTAGAAATACTTCTCCATATCCATTTGTTTCATGTTCCCCATTAAAATTTGTTATTTTATTTATTATATATACTCCAAATAATTCATCTAAGTTGTTCTCCCCTTTACCGAGCCATAACTCCTTATACCATGTATATTCCATTATAGTTTAAAGTTGAAAGTGCACTAATAATCCATTAGCTTGGAGATTCATTTCCTCATCTTCATCACTTAGAATATTGTTTCAATCTACCAAACATTTTAACTTTTAGTAGTGTAGGGTAGATGTTATCATACATTTTGATGACTTAAAATATAATTTTATTTTTATACCCATGAATTTTAATTGTACATTGTGAAGTTTTTAATTTGGTGAGTGTGGATCCCATCTACCATGGAAATATTTTAGTTTCCGCATGTAACTACAGTTTTCCTAAAAATTATCATGTGTTTCAAAGGAAAATGTTGGTATTGTCCCTTAGATCTAGTAGTGTTTTAATTATTTATTGACCATGAATATTTACATAATTAAAGATGGATTTATTATTTCATTTTTGTTTATTCCTAAATACATTCCTCTTCATTTTTTACTTATTATTTATTATCTTCTTAGTTTATGTGTCCTTTCTTACTTATTCTAATATTTACAGAACTAGGAACCAAATGTTGAACTAGATAAATAAAATATCAACCTTATACTAGTATGGGTTATATTACTAGGGATTTCACTAGATTATTGGGAGGAGGAGATCATGATAGTAATAGTGAAAATTTTTGGTAATATTATTAATTTTGATGTTGTGACAAAATCCCAATCAATATTGATCTATGCTATATTTAACATCAATGATAGTGTGTAAAATTGTCTCCCTAAGTCAATAAAACTCTCATCCAAGTTTGGGAAATGGAACCAACCCATTGAATATGAAGCTGACTCTTTAATATTCCAAGAATGCAACAAGCTAGGCCATTTGTATATATTTTTTCTGATGAGGGAGAAGGTCAAATGATATGGAAAATAAAATAATACGTGATTCAAGACTTCAAATAACAAGAAATGGAAGACAAGACAAATTAAGAAAATTAGAGAGATAACAATAACACAATAGATTCCAATCCAATTCAAGAGAATATTTTTAAAGAAAATTTAGTCTCCTCCACATAAGGATAATGAAAATAAGGAATATGAGGAAAAAATCATAATGAAAAATATATATGAAAAATCCACACACAAATCTCCTAGTAAGGGAGAAGAAGTTGTAGAAGAATTAGAAAAAGGGGAAATCCTATCCAAATTTAATTTTATTAATTCATATAATATTTATACATCATTAAAAAAGGATATTAGGGAGGATAATAAATGGATATCTAAATATGTAAGTAACGATCAAATAGACTCTAATTTAGAATCATTGGAAAATATTTAAGAATGTGTTTCTTGTTCATTAAAAATCCCTACAAACCTTTCTTGTACTCCCATGTCAAAAGGTTTAAAAATAAGTCATGATAAACCATGTGTGAGACTCACTATAAATTACAAAATAACAAATGATATAGTATTATAATTCAAAAGAGGAAGACTAAATATTTAGGAAGATAGGAGTAAAGAGACTAAAAGAGGGATAACAAATGGAAGCCATAGTCAATTAAACTTGAGTGGGTCTAAGGGATTCAATAAATCAAGAAAATGAAAATTATATTTTGGAATGTAAGTGGAATTAATGGTCCCAATAAACAAATTATATATATATATATATATATATATATATATATATATATATATATATATATATATATATATATATATATATATATATATATATATATATATATATATATATATAAGAAAGACTCATAGACCTTATTTTATGGCAATTCAAGAAACTAAAATGATTGCAAATACTATGAAGGAAATTAAAAATAAAATTTGGCATAAAGCGTCTCTTTTTGGTGTCAATTTTAATGGGGATTCAAGAGTGTTTTCTATATTTTGGGATAAAAAATTACCTTAGGGTATTACTATACATAAATAATTATCACGTGGCCATTATTTTTAATAATAAGATTGATAATTATTTTGTATCCTTTCTAATATTTATGCACCAAATAGAATATATATTAGAAGAGACTTATGAAAATAACTTAAATATTTTAGGGACTCTTAAAAGGTTTTAAAATGGATGGTTTTAGGATATTTCAATACTTCTCTTACTCCCATGGAGAATAAAGGAGCAAGTCAGGATTACATGGATAATATGGAGGATTTAACAGTTTTTTTTCAAATTATGAAATTATGGATGTTGAGATAAGAGGAGGAGGGTATACTTGGACCAATATAAATATTAGGGATAATAAAATTTAGGTTATATTTGATATAATTATAGTTTTTACTGATTATATGCTCCACTACAACATTAACCTTTCTGCTCTATCCATAATTAGATTAGACCACATTTTTTTATTAATTAATTTTATGACAAGTGAAAAGAAGACCAAAATACCATTTAGATTTGAAAATATGTGGATTAAATGCCTAGGACTTAAATATAAGTTCAAACAATGGTATAATATTAAAAATCAAGGGACAACCATGTTCAAAGTGGTAAAGAAAACTCAATAATGTCACATTTACTCTAAAAAGTGGAGCAAATAAGTATTTAGTAATATATTTGAGCTAAAGAAGAGAATTATAGAGGAAATTTTAAGTTTGGAAAATCATATTTAGACTTAGGTTATGAACAAATAGATTTTCCACAAAAACAAATTCTCCATTTTGAGTTCCATTCCATTACAACTATAGAAGAGACTTTATGGAGGCAAAAGTCTAGAGCCTGATGGCTTAATAATGGTGATAAAAACACTATATTTTTTCATATTTTAATGTTTAGACACATGAATAGTAAAATGATCAATTAAATTCATAAATAATATCACATTTCTATTTTTGATTTAGAAATCATAAAAGAAGAAACTGTTCAGTTCTTTTAAAATTTTATATCAATAACAATCAATAGTAATCGGGGGATAAAGAATAATATTATAGAGGCTATCCTTATATTTTTAAGGAAAATATTATCAAACTTATCACTTAAAATAAAGTCAAATTTTTATTTTTTTCAATGGAAGGAAACAAGGCTCTAGGATCTAGTGGCTTTCCTATAGCCTTTTTCAATAGTTTTATAATTGCCAAGGATGATATCACAACTATTGCAGATGAATTATTTTTCTCAGGGTAGCTTCATAGGGAAATTAAAAACACATTCCTCACCCTAATTCATATGAAACATAAGGAAAACCAATTCAATTAATTTAGGCATATAAGTCTATGTAACACTCTTTATAACATTTTCACTAAAATCCTAGATTTTAGGTTGAAATCACTCCTTCCTCTTTTCATCTCATAATAAAAAGGAGGTTTTGTATTGGAAAGACAAATTTAGGATGTAATTATCACTTTAATTTAATTTATCCATTAAATTACAAAAGTTAAAAAATATGGGATGCTCTTAAAATTGGACATTAATAAATCCTATGATAAAGTATCATGGAATTTCATAGATAAAATCCTCAAAAAAATTGGCTTCCAAGATAAGTCTAGGACTCTTGTCAACACTTTTATTTCACCACCTATGTTTTAAATCTTGGTGAATGGCTCCCTTGTTAGCTTCTTTACCAGTGAAAGAGGTATTCATCAAGGAGATCCTATATATACATTATTGTTTATTATTATGGTTGAAGCCCTTGGTAGGAATGTTTCAAATGTTGTCAAAGGTAAAATTCAAGTAGAAAGAATTTCTTTCTTGTTTCAACCAGTTTATCAGCAACAATTTTTTGATGACACTATATTTCTAGGACTTACTTATGTTAAAGAAGTAAAGGAATGGAATGAAGTGATTTAAAACTATGATATTATTTTAGGCTAGAAAGATAATATGGATAAAAGTTCTTTATTCTTTATTAATACCCCTTATTCAAAAAATCATAGAATTATAAGAATATTGGGTTTCTAAATTAAGGATTTTCCTCTTATCTATCTAGACATTCCCATTTGAATTAGAAATAGAAATTATAGTATATGGAATTATCTTATTGAAAGGTTATAAATAAAACTTTTAGGATGGAAATGATGTCTTATAAGTCAAGATAGAAAACTATAATTGATTAAAATCACTCTTCAAAATATTCCAATATATATGATGTTGTGAGACCCTTATTTTCATAGTTCTTACATTTAGATAATTTATACATGTGTTTATATGATTGTTATTATTTTATTTACCATTGATATTTGATGTTTTAGATATGTCATGTTCATGGTGTGTGGATTGATATCACTTGTATTGTCTATATTCTATAGCTTTGGATATCTAGGGTAGGGAATTTTATGTGCATAATGTTATGCAAGTAACACGATAGGATAACAAGAGAACTAGGAATACGTTAAACATAAGTATATCATGTTTAGAAAGGTGTCATGTAAACTTGACCCTACCTTAACCCAAAACACTCCTCATATCATTGGGGACCTAGTTGGAAGTGTAGATGTGCTTAATTTGTTTAACACTATTTTCCCCCTTGGATACTATTCACACCTTTCAATATTAATATTATGAGTTATTTTTAAGTTTTTATTAATTCATAAAGTAATTTGTAAGCCACTTAAGTGACCCCATTTGACTCAAAACTCGGATGGATTGGAAGAGCCAACTTTTTAGAGTGTCACAAATTATGTTTTAGATATTTTGTATTGATATTTTAACCCTTGGACCAATATGAAGGTTGAAGAGTCTTTTTAGGATCCATACAGTAATTTTGAGGCAGCCCATGTGCCATTTATGGCATGGAATAGTGGGTTAATTTATTATGTATGGACATGATTGCTTGCCCACATGGGATTGTAAGTAGAGTTATGGAGAGGAAAGAATTTTTAACCATGATAAAATGAATGGGAAGGTACACATGACACATTTCCATAGGCTTGTAGAGAAAGAGTTTAGTCTATAAGAGGAAGGAAAGTCTTTCTTGAGAGGAATTTTTATCATTTTGAAAATTTGAGACTAAAGGAGAGAAGGAGAAGGAGAAGTAGGATATTGAGGAAAATATTAGATAAGGAGGATATTAGCCATTTACCTAAGTTTGGAAGATGTGTTATTTGGTATATCTAAGAAGGAACTAACATAGTCTTACATGTTCCATTTATTTTAATTTTATTTAAATTAAACTTATCTTGAGTAAGGCCATTTTTCTTACCCTCTTTATTTATTTGTATTTCATGGTTGTGCCTATGGTCACCATGTGGTTTTAATGCCCATTTGGGATTGAAGATGTAATAACTATCTTATACTATTGCATGTTTTTAATTCCATTTTCTTATCTTAAAAAAACATAGTTGTGCTACCAAAATTGTGTGTGCATTTGCATGTTTGTTGTGCACTCTCACATATTGGTAATGACAAGTGGACCAATTTATAAATTCCCTCTATGTATTTTTATTCTCCATATATGATGTGATAAATGGAACTCCCTATGCCATCTTACTTGTTATCTAGTTGGTGGAATCATAGTCCCTAAGGGCATTAAATGTATGTATGTATGTATTATTATTATTATTACTATTACTATTATTATTATTATTATTATTATTAATTATTATTATTATTGCACTCTCATATATTGGTAATGGAAAATGGACCAAATTATTGAATCCCTCTACATAGTTTGACTATTTTCATAATAAGTGGAAATTGGAGATCCTAATGCCCTCTTACTTGTTATTTGAAATGGTTTGAGGTGTGTTTTCCCTCCCATGACCAAGAGATGGTAGAACAAGGGTGAATTATCCCCACATTATTCTTCTCATTCAATGGATCTATTGTGTTAAAGTATGTATGTATACTTTGGGATATTTTAGAATTTTAAATTGTGATTTTATTTCCTTGTATGCTAGTTTTGGAGATGGAAACCTCTTTGTGTAATTGAAACTTATCCTTCTAGAAGCATTTCCTAATGATATTTCCTTGTCTAGTATTGTTACCATCCAAACCTTCCTTTTATCAACTTGTCTACCATAATCCATGATGTGGTGACATATGGAGATAGGATTTTTAGGCTTAGGGTTGTATAGGGTAATCACTTGATGATGAAAAAAGGATGGGAGGTAAGCCCTCCTTCAATTGTTCTTGAGATTACATGTAGAGTGCTTGTGAAGACTAATTTGTTCAATAGTTTATATTTATTTGTAAATAAATTATATTGGACATTTGATAGCCATGATTATTGTTATTATTTAAGTTGAGATTATATATTTACTGAAATATTTTTTTATATGTCATTAGAAATAATGTGATGCTTAGTTAGCATTTGCATACACTTCCTAGTGAGTGTATCAAATTATGTATGTAATGAAAATAGTTTTTTATGTAATTTTATAGTAGGCTAGAAATAAAATTTTCATCTTTCCTAAAACTATGAAATTTTTAGTTTTGTGTGAAGCCATGGAAGTCTAGTTACACTCAAATAATTTTTATGAAATTAAAAGATTTCTAATTTCTCCAAAATTATATTATAATATAAAGTAGAGATAATCAAGAATTTACGAAATAATTTTTGGAGTTATAGGTGAATTTACATTAATTTTTAAGTTTTTTGTTCTAAATCTCCTTATATCCCCTTTGTAAATTAGCCCAACTTTACTTCATTTTTTAGCACATAAAATGGGGCCTTAAAGTGCCAAAAATAATTTTATAATTAAACTATAAAACATTGGGGTCCAACACCACTAGTTTCACAATTTTTGGTTTCCTGATTTGTTCAATATGTTTTTTTGAATTTGAGTCCTCTATGGGACATTTTTGTCTTTCATAGGCCCTTATGTAGGGCATTATATATTTTTAGTAGGGTATAAGACCAAAAGTAGAATGGTAGTATCCCATGGGACTATGCACTTTGTAGGTTAATCCCCTAAGGGGCTAGGAAGTAATGTCAAGTGGTTAATAAATTACAAATCTCCATGGTATGCATGTGAAATATAGTTGGTTTGGGTTAAGTATCATGGAGTTTATAACCACATGACTAAACAACTTTTGACATTGAATTAAGACACGATAGTTAGTATAACTAAATTCCAAGATACCAAAATTTTTAAACAAACTATTTTAATATAAATTAATTTGATGTTTTATTTTATAAATTAAAAAACATGTAACTTTATTTTCATTCAAAACATAACTTTTACAAGTAATAAACCTAGTTTTGTAACCTCGATTACATAAAATCAGAGACTCAGAAGTGGGGTGACCATAATAGGTACTCCACTCATTTTTACATGATCTTCTACAAGAAAAATGTTTTGAGGGTTGGTATGAAGTAATTTTCCATTTATGACCCATTTTTCCTTAGAGATGCCTTAGACTTTTGTTCACACCTTGTGATCTATTTTGAAACCAAAATTATAGAGTCCTAGTGGCTTAAAGATAGGGGAACCTCAAAGGTAAAACCCCTTTAATTTCTCATCCCCTTCTACTTGGAAGTGTTGTGGGACCTAAAACTTCATGGTTTTCACCTTGTACTTATTTTTTCTTAAGAAGGCCTATTTCAGACCTATTGACTATCACAAGCTCTTGGGAGCCTCAAAATGGGTTGAACCAAAAGATAACTCCTATTATTTTTGTTTTCCCTTTAGCCTAAGATAAAACTAGAAATAAATGTTTACCTTAAACCTTTTTGGTAGCCATTAATGGTTTCAGAGGAGTTTGAAGCTCCCAACATTATTTTAGAAACTATAGGATAATGATGCCACCTATAACCATTCCAAAAATATGTGTACCTATAAATCCAAACCACATATATATGTATCAAAATAGATTTGAAAATTAAAAAATTAAAAACATGATCAAAATGTTGGAGACTCCATTAAAGGCAGTTATCCAAGGTTGAGGAAGGAGAGGAGGGATGAATATGGATAATTCATCCTCAAACACCCCCCTCCATCCATTCCAAACCTGAATTTGTGACTTAATGTTTTATTTAAATCCTTTATTAAATTTTAGAAGGATTTATATGGATTCTTCACCATTGACCATATTTGATGATCAAAGTTTAATCAATTCAATAGTTAAGATGAAGTGCTTTATCCTCAAGGGGACTATTTGGGATATTTAGACCATTTTTGAGGTTGTATGGGGACTATATGATATTTAGTTGAGATATTTATTTGACTTTTACTTAAGTCAAAAATTGAGTTTTGATTATGACTTAAGTGTTAACCAATCCCTATGATTGACTAGATTCACCTGGAGATGTTTATTATCAATATAAAGAGTTAGATAGTGTAGTTTGATCCATGGGTTGCTCTAACCCACCTTGCATTAATAAAACATTATTTTTTTGCCTTGGAGCCATCAAGACCACTAGACTATCTTAGATAGTTGTAGGTTTATTGATAGCCTATATGCTAATTATAGCGAGTGGGGTCAACATGGTTACATAGAAACCTCTGATCACTTGCACATTGATATCCATGTCATTTAGGAATATAATTTTTCTAGATGCATTATGAGTCACATGCCACATTGTTTTCTAGCCAATGGGAAATGCATGTGTAGGATGTGCTTTATACATTCTCAAATAAACATTGGCATTTTTTTGTGTGTGTATTTTGTTTTGATAGTTTTTGGGCATGACAGATGTCAATTTTTAAAATACATGCCTTGATAGTAGATAAATTGGAAAAAAATCATTAAATTTTGTTATGGACAAGTATGGAAGATAAGTCTAGATATTCTCTAGTGGCTTGGGATAGAGTGTGTCATCTAAAAGGCTATGGTGGGTTAGGCATATGTAACTTAAGGAAGATGAGCAAATATATTATTGATAAATTGGGTTGGATATTTTAAAATATTAAAATTATTGGACATGTATTCTCAGAGCTAAATATTTAGATAGCCTGGAACTAGAGAGATTAATTTTAGTAGACTCTTTACCATCTAGATCTTGTTTCTAGAATTTTATTGTTGAAGGGAGAAAGTTGTCATGGAAAGGAGGTAAATGGAATGTAGGATCAGGTGAGAAAGACTCATTTTTTGATGATGTGTGTCTCTTAAACACTCATTTAAGTGAAATCATATTTAGAACCAAATAAGTAACAAATTGAAAAGAGAAATAGGTGAAAATATTTATGATTATAGGGAAATAAAGTAAGATGATACTTTTTGGAGAACAATACTGGTTGAATGTTTTAATTAAGATGAAAAGGATATTGTTTGAGTTAAATAATCTCCTTCATCAATACCACTTAAGCTAATCTATAATACAAGATGAATTGGTTTGGGCTCTTACTAAAGGTGGAAATTACAATGTTAAATATGGTTATAAGGTTTATTTAGACACTATGGTTGATAGATTGCCTTGGTTTTTCATTATATACAATGATATTATACCAAAAATAAACCTATTGATATGTATTTCCATCAAAAATAAGATCCTTATGATCAAATATTTTGATGAAGAGAGGTAATTTAATACCTAATAGGTTTATTTTGTGTGAACACTATTCTAAATCTCTAGTTCACTTGTTGTTTCCCTTTGAGTATAAAATTTCAAAGAGTATTCTTAACATTTTTGAGGTTTTTGGGGTTCAACTAGATTTTTTTCTTTATTTTTTTTCCAATGGTCATCTTCTTTTTCTAGTGAAATGCTTAAAAATAATGGAAATTCTTGATTCTTCACATCTATTGGGGATTGTGGATGTAAATAAATCAAAGGATATTTTGTAATAATAATAAATTTATGGAAATGTTGACTTTCATTCTATAAGGGATAACTTATCCACTATTAAAATCAAGGATAAAGATAAAATTAGGGGTGATGAAATCAGAATAACTACTAAATGGAACTTGAAGTTTGAGGAGCGTGATATAACTAATCAAAGTAAGAAAAAAAGGGAGGTTAAATGTAAAAATACACATTTATGGTGGATAAATTTCAATTTCAATGGGGATTATAATGGTAATCTTGGAAATTTAGTGGAAGAAGTTTTTTTTTAAATAGTGAAAGGAAATTCCTAGCTGTCTATGTAGGTAACTTGGGAATCCAATCTAATCATTTGGCTGAGGCTAAGGCTAATATTTGGGTTATTAAACTAGATATAGTCATAGGGATTACTCATATTATTATGGAAGGTGACTCTATCAACATTATAATTTTTTTAAATAAGAAGCATAAGCCAAGATATACCATAAGGAACATGATTAGTGATGCAGAAAGTTATCTAGATTAATTTTAGAGTCTTACTGGTTAACATGTGTACAAAGAAAGAAATAAATCCACTAGCTAGTTTGAAAATAAATGGGTCAATATCATTAACATGAAAAATGGATTAATTCTCACTATTTTTTGATAAGGGTGACACAACTGATATTTGATGATTCTAGTGCATATGTATCAAACAATGTAAAAAAGTCTTGACATTATCAGTCCTTGGATTTTTTGGACTATGATGTATAGGGGAAATAACCCTGCATGCCATTGTTTGAAAAATTTCTCCAATATGAAAATCAAATCGTATCCTTTTTTGTTAGGCATGACCTTTGTGTGTAATAAAAAAGGGATAAAATGAATAATAAAGTTAAGTATGCCATTTATAATAATCATTACATTAAGAGTACTAATGACATCATCCCTCATTTGATCAACATTAATTATCATTAGTATGTGTTTCTTAAGGTGGTAATATTGATATTTTTTCTATTTATTATCACTCTTTATATTTTTGATAAACCTAAAAGAGTTTGAATTCTAAAGTGAAAAATGGGGGGAGATAGATATAGGGTTGAGCCTTTAGAAATAGAAATGGTGAAAAATAACTTGACTATGTGGAGAATTATTTAGTAGGGAGGGGTTTCTAACTTCATTGTAAGAATTAGGGGATATTACCCCCATATTTTTGTTGAATTCACAAACTCTTGGTTGGCTTGGGTCATGACTATAAGAGGAGTCACCTTCTTCATTTTATAAGACTTTACTTCTAATATCACATGTATGAGCTCTTAGGGCATTAATTTTTTTTAAATCTATAAGGGATAAAAATTAAGAAATATTGGATTTCATAAGAGGCAAAGAAAATATTATTTATTTTTAAGGGGGGGTTTTGAGATATTTCATTCCATCTCCATGGGATCAATTACTTCACCAATTAATGAGGTACATTACCCTGGATGGTATATTCAAATGTGTGCATTCTTACCACTTTGCCTTTTTATATCATTTAAATCACAATAAATTGATAAGTATACCCTAATATCTACTTCTTTCCTTGGAACATTATATCCTATAATTTTAAGCCAAAAATATACAATCCCTCTACACCAAGACTTGATCTTAATAATGTATCATTGGGATAGAAATTAAGAATCCAAGCCTAATCTAATCACTAATGTGATTGAAATAAATAAAAATAAAATTCTAAAGATATTAAATTAAGGGATTTGGGAAGACTAAGGGATCTAGCTCCATTTCCTTCAAAACACTTTTTCTATCTCGGGGAGCTAAACAAAAGGCTAAAGTTATTATATTAATGGGTAAATAGGATTATGTGAGTATTAAAGAACAGATAAAACTACCCTTGCTATAAAAAATATTAAAAATATGGAATGGAATGAAGAGTTTGAGATGGAGAACCTAGATGAGAAGAGTGGACACTAATTTCAAAGTAAAGATTTGGTTAAGGATTTATTGGAGTACAAAGGATGAATTCAGAAGTAGATACATGCAATATACAAGAGATAAAAATGTTGGTTGAAAAGGACATTCCATGACACAAAATTTTAATAAAATGGATGATGAAAGGAAATTAAAATATTAAATATATTATGTTGAGCACACAAAAGGTCAAAAACATGGATGGTTTGACTAAAAATAATAATGGGAAACTAGAGGATAAAGTGAAATATTTGTCTAGAAGGTTTTTGAACTAGAGGTAGAAATTTTATAGATGGATATGAAAGAGGTAAATAAAAGGAAAACATGAATAATATTATTCAATTCAACATTGTTTCTATTAATAATTGTACTACTAGCATCCATATGTTGAAGGGGATCCTTGAGAATAAAAAGGAAGATCATATATGTAAGAGAGATAGTAAGAGACTTAAAATACAGGGTAAAGGAAGGACACATGAAAAGAATATTAATCTTGAAAAGGATAAATATGTCATTAATTTATTTAATGAATAATTCGATATGGTTTAATATTTAGTGAATATTATGGACACTTAACTAGTATTCTATTATTTTTTCATTGTTGCGTTGGTGTTGATAGACTTATTTTTGGTTTTTTTTCCTTGGCTTTTTATAATCTTGTTTTATAACAGGTTGATCTATGTTATATGCTTAATTGATTTTTATTTAAATTTATTTTAATGAGGGTTGGTCCCCTTTTAGAATCCCTTTTTTAACAACAATGAGAAAACATATTTATATAATTGTGTTAATTTATCTAACAGACCTTGATTTTTCATTAACTTGAAAATTTCTTTTAAGTTCTCAATCTCATCTTCATTAAAATATGTTATTTTTTTAATATCATTATCTTGTTTCTCTTAGATCACTTATTAATTCATTCTACTACCTATCATATCCATATGTGTTTAGATAATCTCCCTTACTATCCTCCTCAAAGTCTTCCTCGAACTGGGTCACTTTTTATTTCCCTTTATTGGTAGTATTTACACTCTAGGTAGTTACTAAAACTCTTTGTTTTTTTCGTAAACTATTATCCATAGATATTATTTATTAGGGTTGTATTTATGTTATTTGATAGTTTTTTTATTCAATTATATCATTAGATAGTGATATCCATCTATATGAACATTCTAATTTATCAATAATCTTCACATCCTTTTCACTACATCTTACCTAATTGCCCCACCTTTTAGATTTAGGTATTTATGTAACTTTTTTTACATGTTTAAATTTTTTTTATGCTAGATAAGTTTCTATATCTAGTCTTAGTATAACCATTCTTATAGTAGTGTGATACTTTTGGGCATGAAAATGAATATTATGTTCCTTTCTCTAAAAAAAATATGAATTATATGTGTGGTTTTTATATAGAGTTTATTGTTATATGTATCACCTTTCCATATAACCTTCATTGTACCCTTAGACCCCTTATTAGCCTCCTCTTCCACTGTGATACCCTCATATATTTCCATTTTGACCTCTCTTTATGTTTCCCCCTTGATTATTGTTATAATATTATTTGTGGGATCTAATATTTGTAGTGGTAGAAGGTTTGGGTATAGTGGTATTATTTTTAGTATATATGGGTAACCATCATTTGAGGTAATGGTGCCAACTATTTTACTACTGCAATTCATATTCTATTCACTTATTTTATATCTACCATTGCATCATGTCTTGGGTGTGGTTATAATGGTTAAATAATCCACATGTAGTACACTACATGATTTGGATTTCAGTTTGGGAACATCCATAATTTAGCACTAGTGTTGTGGATGTTGGTCAGACATTAGACATATACTAGAGTATAGTCTATCTACATAGATGGGTTGTTGAATTGATAGTGATGTACCAAATAGTATTTGTGACATTAAAATTTATACCACCCTTTTTTTCATATCTTGATGTATAAATTATTTCATGGAGTGTGATTCTATACAAAAATTGGTGCACTATATTTGTGATCATGTAGAATTACACTTAATTTTCATCTCCTTTCATTTTAATCTCTTATTTAAATCATAAGTATTCCAATTATTTTTACAATATCTTCATTCTTTCTATGAGGGATGACTTTTTCTCCATCATCTAAGAATGTTCTTCATGTTTGGAATCCATCTCTATCACTTATACAAATGTATTAAAATATTTCCATGCACACTAGCTCTTAGACATGGCACCAAACTAGAGATAAACCATTCTACTCATTGTTTTTATTAAGTGTTTCTTCCAATTTCATCACTATATATTTAAATCATTGGTTACATTATTTTTAAATTTCTTTATCTTTTTGTATTATATCCGAATCTTGTTAACACTTTCAATGGGGATATCTAAAAAGTAAAATTCCCCCTTAAATGCCTCTTTTACATCTACCCTAAAATTTGTATGTTATGCATTTGTCTTCATGTACCATTTAAGTGCATCATCTCTAAAGGTCCATAAAAATTTAAAAATCATTATGTTCTTATTAGTAATATTATGACTTCTCAAGGTCTATTATGAAAGGTTTTTTTATAGCTTCTAATTTTTTATAGCAGTTGGGCTATTTTTTTAATTTTTCTTTAGCCATGTGCCTACTTTTGGTTGTACTCTTTCTTACTTTGTTTTATAAACTTGATAAGGGGTTGAATTTTTTTTTGAACAATAAATCTGATATGTTTCATCTTCATATTTTTATCCTTGCCTTTTGGCTCAATTATTTAGAATATAAATCAGTGAGGGACCCCATAACCCTCATTTACCGATCAAAATAAATTATTATTACTATGACTTCTCTAATAAATATCTTTAAAAAATGTGTTATTTTTCATGTTTGGTATCTTTTCAAAAAATAGACAAATTCATTCTATTATTAGTCGTATATGGATCAATTTACTTCATACTTGAACTTTTACTACTCCAATTACTCAAACTACTTTTTATAAAACTATTAATCAAAATTATCTATTAGGTATATTCTTGTTATCTTATTAGGCATATAATTATGTCCTTATCTCTCTTCATTTCCTCAAAAAAATGATTCTTTCCCTACATATTTTCTTAAGTTTCTATAAAATTTATTTTATTTTCAATTTCTTTACGAAATTGGTTGTAACTATCTTTTACTTCATTTCTTATATGTAATTCTTTTATTTTAGTGAATGGGTGGTCTATTCAAATGTGAAATAGCACAAGGGATGGAATTTGGTCCAAAATTTTCATTTCCTCATGTGGTCTCTTTTGGTTGGGGTTTTCAAGTGGGACATCTCTTCCTATCTTTCCTCCTCTACTTTCTATCTCTAAATTCACTCATTTTATAGTAATTTTATTAACTAATCTCTCCTCTTCCAAATTAACTTATTCACTATTTTTCCCTTCCATTTATTTTATGTTATCATTGAAAATATGTTCTAATATTTATGATATGACTTACCTTAGTTGTGTATTTGTATTTTACAATGATTTTTCCTTTTGTTATTTCTATTTGTATTGCGTAGTATTTATTGACTTCTATTGTTTCATCTTTGTCAAGAGCTACAATATTTTCTCTTATTCATTTTGTGATTTCTTGTATATGCCTAACTTCATCTTATTCTATATCCTATTTTCCATTATATGTTATCCTACATTTTTTATCTACTTATTTAACTTTACATATGCCTCATTCACTCTAGGTGGGACTTGTATCCACCAACAGGGCTTCCTCTGAGAGGATTTCAAATTTTTATAATGTCCTTATTAGTGTGGCTAAATATGAAAGTCCCTTTCTCATATCATATATAATATTTTTATGGTGTAAAATATAATATTTATTTTAGCATATTCCTCTCTTATTTCCTCTATGCCTTACAATGGAATTAATATTAATTGGTCTATTTTAATTAGATTAGTGGTGTTTATTTTTTAATATAAGTGTCATAACTAGTGGATGCTTTATTATTATCTTATATGGTTCTAGTTCTTAAAAAAATTATATTTACTTCCCCTATATCTTTTTCATAGCTTTTGATAAATGTATTTGTTCCTCTATTTGTTTTCTTATTTATCTATTCGTCATATTTTTTATCAACATTTAAATTTTACTATTTTACTACTCCTCTTTTATATTTTTAAATTAATCTTTGCCTAATATTTTATTCATTTTTTTATCCCCTTAGCTCTTATTTAACCTTCCCAACTATTTAGACCATATATTTTGATAAGTCACATCTCTTTAATATCCCCTTTATTTCCACATGCCATCGTTAGGTTCCTAGACCATAAAGGAACTATTTTCCTTCCTTGAATAACCCCTTATCTAAAATAACTTATGGATAATAAGTGAGACTCTTATAAAAAACATGACTTCTGAATTGTCCAAAATCTAAGTATTACTTGTCTCAAAGCTTGTCCAACCTTGGAGAGCCTAGATGATAAATAATAATCAAGGGTGGCATCAAACTAACAATCAATCACTTGAGTCCAAGGTTCATAAATATATGCAAGAGTATCTAACTTTTCCATAGTCTACTTGATTAGTTTTTTAATATAAATTATAAAACCTTCTAAATGTTTTGTGTGTCATATAATCTAAGGATAGAATAATTATAAAAATGTAACCCAAAACTTTGTCTTTTAACTTGAATAATTATAATTTTAACTTTGGTATTGATTCACTAATTATTCCTATTTTATAATGATTATTTTTATTAGTTTATCCCATAAATTTTGAATTTATATTAGTGCAGGCTTCAAAAACTCCAATGGATACTTCTATCTAGACATTAGATAACCAAAGACTATGCAGGCACCACCAAAATTTGATATGAAATATGTTACTTGGGTACAAATGTTTATGAACTTTATTGTGACTTTAGTTATATCTAATTTTATGTAGAGGTTAGTATTAAGGTCTACTCTTTATTAATTACATACATTCATAAATTTATGAAGTAAGTGTGTTGCCATCCATTCATAACATGTGACCACTCAGTGATAAAGTTAAGTCAAGGTATGTATATGGTTTTTGAAATATTTCATTTATCATCATTTATTTTAGTATTTTATTTTGGAGTTATCTCAAGTATTGTGTTACTATGTTCTTTCCTAAAGCACCATCCCATGTTACACTTTAGTGACATGTGATGAGCTACAACTGGGGCATGTGCATGCACACACGCACGTGCACACACACACACACACACACACACACACACACACACACACACACACACACACACACACACACACACACACACACACACACACACACACACACACACACACACACACACACACACACACACACACACACACACACACACACAATGTTTTTTAACTTTATCATTTACTGACACTTTCTCTCTTGTAGCAACCTTTGAGTTTCAATATTCCTAAGTAAATTCATTAAAAAATGGGTGGGAAATCCATTGGTGATTTGAGAGATATATTTTTGATTATTTATCATTCTACATCCAAACTATTTTCCTTAGATTTGATCCCCTAAGCTATCTCCTTCCATATTACATCCTATAACTATATAAAGACCTATAAATTAATACTATATTAGTTTTTTTTATGTATTTTAATCATTATCCATCCCATTCCTAACTACATCCATAATATAAATGCAATTCTAAATGTTACAACATAATACTCACAACTAGGTCGACTTGGCTGACCTAGTTTAATGCTAGTCAACATATTTATAACTAAATAAAGTTGGCCAATGGAATTATCTTAATATTTGGTAGGCATTAGGATCATTCACCACTATAAATATAAGTCAAAATTTCAATATAATAGAAAATAACATTTATTTTTAATTGTTACTACTTGCACTTATACCCTAAGTCTACATTTAGAGGAGTTATTGCTTAGATATTGCCTTAGAGGGAAAAATTATATTTTGTATCATTAGATGAAATAGAAAGATTAATTTTTAACCTAGATATTGATTCAACCTTTTATATCCTTAAAAACACAACAATATATTTAAGAACACCATTTTTAAATGGGGAGATTGAGGATCAAAAAGTCTTGTTCAAGTTAAGTATATTCTAACCCTATATCTTTCATTTGATAGATAGAAGTTAAAAAATTACTTAGTTAAGGAATGTATATCTCTATGTTTAAAATTTATCTACACTTATACTTAATTTTATTATAAGATTATTTGACCTTGCCATATATCCACCTTAGGTCAATTAGGCCCCCCTTTTCCCACCATAGTTCCTTGCACATTATGATATGTTTCTAACCCTTACCATTACTTACATTTATTTCTTGTGATATTTACTTACAAAACAAGAGACCTAGATAGATTTATTTCATTGTGTTGATTTCCTAGAGGCTTTAAAATCATTTTTATTGGCATTGTGGTGTAGGTGATCCTCTTTATAGGTTTCTAGATCCATTTGGTTATATCCCAATTTATTAAGTATCAATGGGCTCTTTTTCATTTACCTTTTCCAAGCCAAGATATTTAGATATGATAGTTTTAGGTTAATTTGTAGCTCATTACATACAGTAGTGAGTATATTCATGTCAAATTCAGGTAAGGAACATTATACTATAGTGAAGAGGATATTTAATTATTTACATGGTACATCTTACCATGTAATATGTTTTTAGATTAATCTAGGTGACAACAATAAATTGAGTATACATGGATTTTTATATTCTAATTAGGCCATAGATCTCGACTTTTGTATATCTACCATTGTACATGTGTTTGACTTGTTTAATGGTTATGTAGTTTGGATGAGAATACATAAATTAATTGTTTGTATATCCACCATAGGGGCTGACACATGATTGATACTCATATAATATAGGAAGCACTTTCACTTAATTTGTTGTGTTCCATTAGTGGGTTCATTCAAAATTTTGTAAGTATAGATTGTGACAATCAAAGTGTAAATTTTATAGAAAATAATCCTAAGTATCATTATTAAATGAAACACATTAATGTCCTATTACATGTTTTTTAAGAAATGGTGGAGGATAAGAAAATACCACTAGAGAAATTGGACATGGATAAGAATTTTGTCGATTCACTTAAGAAGACTATGAGTATTGATAAGTTTTATTGATGAAAAATATTGATGGGCATGGTTTCCATTAGATGCTCAAATTATGTAGCTATGAACCTCTATGCAATGTGTTTAACAAGTGGGATAATGTTGAACATTTTTTTTATAATTTACATGTGCTACATCCCTTAGGTTTAAATATATAAGAATATAAACTTGGGTATGGGGAATCACCCTAGTTTGTGGGTTTGGGGGGAAGTTGGCCTCCAAAAATAGGGTTTAAGGGTGGGAGTCCTAAGAAAAAAATAAATTATTTTTGGTTATCCCATATGTATTTTTACCTATAACATTAATATGGGTGGTTTTATGACCCTTATTTTTATCGAGAACCATTATATGTTATATTTTGGACCCATGATTTTAGTACCCATGGTATTGTAAGACTTCTTAGGTGGTTTCATATAGATGTGCCTATATATACTTGCACATTTAGTGTGTGTGGAGATGAATTTAAAATTATATTATTATATTGGAATATGGTTAAGTTAATACAATACTAGAGGATGTTGTTAAGAGGAGGTTGGAATATTGTTATGATTTCCCATATGAAATCTTGTGCATTGTGTAATATTATTTGTCTATAATTTATCCTATTCAAAATTTATCATAAATAGCATACTAATATTGATTATTTGATATTATGTTATTGGCCTTTTTCTCTTCACTTGATATCAAAGATAGGTATTATATTTTTTGTGAAGAGTAAAGGTTTTTTAACCTGTGATATACTATTTTGAAAGTGGATACTCTAAGCATGGGAATATTTATGTGAAGGATAATTATGGGAAGTAAAAGGCTAGAGATTAAAAAAAAAATTGGTAAAAATTATAAGTTTTGGATTATCAATATGGAATATCTTCTCTAGTCACTAAGTGTAAGATCTCTTGTGATATTAATTTTTATCACCCATGATTGGTTTTCTAAATCTGTATGGAGAAGGAATAAAAAATACACAAAAATTAAAATCCATATCATATAATAGAAAGTAAATTATTAAAATAAAAAATAATCTTAAAATTTATATCACATCAAAAGACACAATCCTTATTTGGCACATCTCCTATCCTAGTCAAAGATTAAACTCTATAGTTGGCCTCATGATAGAGCCAAGTTACATTAGGGTAAAACAAGCTAGTATATTGAGATATGAGGTTTCATTAAAAATATGCTATCTAGTACCACCTAATTTATGACATAATTACCCAATCTTCTCAGTAGACCAATGACTCTATAAGGGCCCCTGAGGAATGGGTAACACATTGTGGAAATGTAGGTCCATTTTAATTTTCATGAATAATAGCCTTCATGGGAGAATAATTATACTTCACTCATTATACAAAACTCAAATTATTAGGTAGGGTCATCTAAGGTCATTTATATCAAAATTCTCTTACTCTTGCCAACTTGATTGGTGTATACACATAATATTTTTAAACTTTATCATTTATTGACATTTTATCACTTGTAGGAACTTGTTGAGTTTCAATCTCTCTAAGTGTACACCTTAAATGGTACACCAAGAAAGGGGTGAGTAGACCTTCGGTGCTTTGTAATATTTTTGGTCCTTATACCATTACTTAAAACCAATACAAGTCACTTTTATCTAAATCCATAAGTAATTAATCCCCATTTATCTACTTCCCTAAGCAAATATCCTTTAAAATAGACTATAACTAAGAAAACACATTTTTATACTACTACATCATTAGGGTTGATATTTTTAAAAAGGATTAAGTTCATGTTATGTAACTACGTCAGCTAGGTCCACCTAATTTGAGACCTAACGACTACTTTTCCTGCTTAAAAAAATTGAGTTAGTCAATATTTATAGCTAAAATTTTAAAAGGGTTTAAGATCAATACTTGGATATAAATACCACATTCACTTCAATACAATAGAGAGGAACAATAATTTTCACATTATTACACCTCACAATTCTTCAAATTCTACACTTGAGGAGTCATTGCTTAGGGTTTTGCCTTGGAAGGAAAAAACTTATTTTATGGGAAAGTCTTGGATGAAAATTAGGAGTATTTTAGCTTAAGATCTGATTTATATTGTATGATATTTACAAATCCATAACAAACTATGGTAAATCACCATTGGCCAATGGAGAGATTGAGGCACACTATGTTCACTCAAGATAAGTATTCCTAACTCTTACTCTTTCATTTTGTTAGATAGATATTGCAAAAAGTAATAGGTTGAAATTTTTACTTCTTGCTTATAATTTAATCTACATTAACATGAGTAGATTTTTCATTTGCATGTTATGTTTTATTCATTTAACTATTCCCCTTTATGCCACGAAATTTAGTAAGCACTGGATTAGTTTGTTTTATTTCATATATTATATGCCTAGTTAGGGTTATTGTGCAGTGTTACTTGACTAGAGGCTTTGGAACCTCTCTAGTGGTGTTGTGTGATAAGAGATTCCTTAGGTGGGTTTAGCAGATCCAAATTGGTCATGTCATGATATAAATAACTATGTAATTATTTTTTGGTAATATTACACTCCTACATGAACCTAACCCTTGCATTTTTAATTTTTCAATCACAATCAACTAGATCAAGTCGATCAATCAAGTTTCATTTTCTCAATATAGGTTTCTTTTTCAGTTAATTAGATCAAGTTAGATGATTTGGTATTTTTATTTGTCTATAATCCTATTATTTTCAACTAAATATATTGAGTTGGTCGATCTAGTCATTTTATTTGTGTATAGATACAAGATTTTTAGTCAACTAGATTGCATTGGTCGACATTGTTTTATCTTCTATTTAGGATGTATGCATTTTATTTTTAGCATTTAAATCCAACTTAACTACTTCATCAACCTATTTTATTTCATTTTTGTCAATTTATACAATTCATCCACAAACCTAACTATGTCGACCACATACCTAGCTATGTTATCCATGGATATATTTTTAACTATGCCAGTTAGTATTAACTTGTAATTGAGTCAGCCTAGCACCACACAATTAGAAGTTTAATTAATATAGTCATCCACTGATTCTACATTATTAGACATCTTTCATACTAATTTGACCACCTAAAATAATTATAATATTGGCTAAGATATATGTAGTCAACCACCTTTATCCTTTTACAATACATCAAGCCTGCTTAATGCAATAGACCACTTAAAACCTAAATAAACTAGCCTACTAATATGCATTCAACCATTGAAAATAACTTACCTAATCAAAACTACATTGGCTTAGTTGATCCTATTTATTTTCCACATTGATTTTTAACTAACTCATCATTAATACCCTATACATAAATTTTTATTCTTCATTTACTACCCATTTATCACCATAATTTCTAATATCTCCCAATTTTTTTTAGAAAACTCCTCTAATTTTTAAAATCTACTTCACTTAAAACTAAAAAGGATAAAAATTCATATTTAATATACCCCATACCTAGACTAAGCTAGAAAAAATGGTAATACGTCTTCCTCCTCATGCTCTTCAACCTCATGACATTACTTCTCTAGTCATTCTTCTTGGGGCATACAAAGCTCTGGTTTCTCAAAACAATAAATATTCAAATGAATAGTTAATTCTCCATTATATAATAAAAATTTATAAATTTTTAACCTTATAGTTATTATAAAAAAAATCATCTTTTGCTCATAACTTTACTTCTACAAGATCTTTTCACAAACATAAGAAGTTATAAAATCTTGATAATGCAGAGAATATTTTTGTATATACACATATTTTTTTTAAAACTAAATTTTATATTATTTTTTAGGTTTATCTCTTACTTTATATATTAGATGCCTATTTCATATGTTTTGCATGCAACTCCTACTCAAAAACATTGTAAGTGATGGTATGTATATGCAAATTATTTACTTTCATTTATTTTCTACACTATACTTAATTTTTTTAGCTTATTTAATTTGCATATGTGTGTTCTTTATTGAAGTATCATTCCATATTACACCTTTATAATCTGTGCATATTATAAAACTAGGTCAGTGTGTTGTTACCCAAACCATGCACCCACTGAATTAAAATAATTGGTTCAATGGAATAATGGGAACATACCCAAGGTTGTGGGACACTTGCACTCCTTGGGATATAAATTTCAATAAGGTTGGCCTCCTTATAATCTAAATGCACCCAATTTAGGATCAACATGTAGGACTAAAAGAGATGAAAGGAAATCAATAACTAATCCTATTTTTAAAATCTTTGCAGGGAAAAGGGAGAGAGGAAGTTGTTGAAATATAAAAATGGTGATACACCAATACTAGATAGAGACACTCTATAGGATTTAAAGAACACACTAAAAATTTTATAGAATAAGGAAAATCACATAGACTCCAAAATGGGTGCTTTAATTATATAAGTGTTTCATATGGAGGTCTGGGAACATTGTGTATCACTAAGAGGGATGACAAACAACCCAAAAATAATGCATAAAAAGACCTGAATAGACATAGAATATGACCTACAAATGAATTATAAACTTTATAAAGAGGTGTTGTGAATGGAAAAAAATGAAAGGGATGAGGATAATCCATAGATAAAGATCAACAAACACAAAACACACATAGAATATAAGAAGAATGAAAGGAGGTGAAATCAATTCTGATTAGAATGCAAGGTTCAGAAATTAAGGGGATCATGTAGGGAAAATTTTGGTAGCATTACTATGCTAAAAAAATGTTGACCATTTTACAATGCAAGACCTAGGATTTTATAGGTAATGAGGAGCTCACAAGTCATTAATTACAATAAAGAATACAACTAAATGAATTGCATGAAAATCAAACTTTGGGACACATGATCTTTCTACCAATAAGATAGGGACAGACAAAATCAATTATAATTATAATTGTGTCTTCAATGTATGGTGATGATTACCTTAATCCTATTTCCATTAGCTTGTCCTCTTTATCATTGGTTGTGCAATAACCAATCTTTAATTTCTCAATGGATAAAACTCAATTTATAAACTTTTGTGTGTAGGAATGTGGCTATAGATCTCTTGGGATGACTGTCTTAGAAGATCTTGGCATAGTTATATTGCTTTTAATTTTAATGATACTCCCTATAGAATCCCATGCCATGCCCATAATTAAGACACTCATTTTTATTACATGCCTTGATGATGATCTCAATGTGTACACCATGCCTTTGGTGGGTGTTGCTACTTAATCTTGTACTGAATCCAACCTTTTACATGCTTATTTCTTGGGTAATATATCAGCAACTTGATCTTTGTAAATTATATTGAGTGTGCACTCAAATCATGACTTTTGATGGTTTTGATGGCTAGATGGGCCATCAAATTTTGGTTCATGCCTTATTGGCTACACAACTAATGTGTCCTCAACTCTAGTGAGTCCCTATCACATGGTTGTTCCTTGCTACTCAGATGCACCTCTCTATTTGTATAGACCATTATGGGGCTTTAGATCAGTGGGAATTCACCACATGGAAACATCCCATTAACCCACACTCTAACAAAGTACTTAATTTACATAGACTATCTTGAGGCTATGGAGTAGCAAGAGTTCACCACATGGTGTCATCCCACTAACCCACTTACCTAGGGGGATTCAACATTGTAAAGTCATCTATGGAATGTTGAGTCACTATGATCATGACACGTGGAAGAATGTCACCCACTTTGGCACTTGATGACATCATTTCCCCCAGGAAACTTTTAAAAAAATGATTGTCTTTAAAATACTTTTAAATATGCCCAAGACCATTAGGAGAGTGATGTATGGCACCAAGTAGAAGTTTTAAGAATGGACTAAGTGTTGAGATGCTTTAAGATGGGGATAGAATCATCAAGACCTATGAATGATTATTTCTTGGTGTTAGGAAGCTTGGACTATAGCTCTGACATATTACCAACCTAGGAACCCATCTAGACATCGCTTAGGGCCTATCAATTTTAACATAATCCCCACCCCCCAAATATATATATATATATATATATATATATATATATCATTAGGAAAAAGATTAAAATCATCTAAGTGTCAAAGTGCTTCTTACTATTTTACTCCTATAATATCTAGTAGTGATTTGTGTTCACTATGAAGGTTGATAAGAAGGTTAGGAGATTTTATGCAAAAGGCCTGAAGACCATTCTTCCTTGATATTTTACTAAGTAAAATACTTAGCAATTTTTATTAGATTTTGACTGAACTTTGGAAACCTTGCATGAATTCACCTAAAGATCGAAGCTTGGAAAGAATGTTTCTCCTCCATGGTGATAAAAAATGGTCAACATTGTTTACAACCTTTGTAAGTTGATTTACTACTAAACACTCAGACTAGTTTCCATCAAGTAATCCATTGGGCTATGTAGTCATAGAAGCATATGAACTTATTGATCTAGAAACATAACCCAAATATAATTAATTGGAATTAAAGTCAAAAAAATAAACTAAGAAAATCCTTGAAAGGATTTTCAAATATTCTCAAGGTTTGTCTCTAATATACTCCCTAAAAATCTCAAAGGTTTATGGTCTCCTTTAGACACCATTCCACTTACCCTGAATCTCTAACCCTATTATACCTTGCCTTCAGACTTGCCACTTAATCCAATGCTTGAAATGATAACACCTCTAATAAAATAAATAAAAGGATATAAATTGTGCCAAAGGAACTTAGGTGAAGATTAAAAAAACCAAAATATTTATAATGTTCATGTAGGAATTTAGGGAAAATAAAAAACCTAACCTACCCTACAGTAACTAATAAGAAAGTTGTCTAAACAAATCCATTAACTAGTTTAACAAAATAACTACCCTTTCTAAACAATTCATAATGATTTTCATGTTTGAGGATAGCAAATATAACTAGAGAAAAATTGTATTCTTGATGAACTAATTGATCACTTATTTGAGGATGAAAATAAAAATAATGTCACCCAACCAGCTAATTTGAATGGAAATATAGTTGTGTTGGGGTGGATAGGCAATTTGATTATGGCCTTCTTGATGCTCAATTTTTTTATATGGATTAATAACAATCCATGATGGATTCTCCTTCTCAACTTCCAACCGATCTAGGTATATGATAGGACATCTTATTATTAGGGTGAGGTTTGAATAATTAATCTTGATCTCATAGTTGGGTTCTACTACTCTATCATCTAATTGAGTAGAATGATCTTGTTCTAGTGATTGAATTATAATCATAGCCATTTATTTATGTTGTTCATATTGCTCATGGGTTTATTATTTATGAGATGTTGGTTTGATGTTAAGGCTCGAGTAGAAGTCCTCTAGTTCATCCCCAAAAAATTCTTCTTCCAGCTCCTCTTTTCTCCTTTTAAGGCCAATTTATTTCATTAAAATTTAATTAGAAAACAATCTCAATTCAATGGGATAAATGAAGTTATCTTGGAAATAGTATGGCATTAAAGTTTCATTTGGAAGGGTTGAAATGTCTCCCACATCCTGAATTTTGATGTCTTGGGCTGATTCAAGGCATTCCTCTAACTCTTCTTGGCCATGAGGAGTGAGGCCCTATATTTAAAGATCCATTTTCTTCTCATAAAAACCAAATGATTGCCAACTAGACTGATCACTTTCTTCTTCCATGTTGAATGAAAGCTCATTCTTCCAAGTAAGCATTTCAACAATACGCTTCTGAATGTTATCTTGACTAGAGAAAAATATATTCTCCTCATCAAGAATATCTTATTCCTCTCCATCCTTATATAATTACTCACTATTATATTTCTCTAGATGATCATACTCATCCTTTTCTTACATTAGGTCTGATCTCTCATATGGTTTAATTATAGGAGGGTTGCTAATAACTATGTCCTCATCATCTCCACTACTTGAGATATCCTCCTCCTTATCAAGATGGTCTTTACTTGCCCTCCATAAAATGGGTCCTCATTTGAAAATGGAGATGGTGGGAGGGAAAGAGGGTTTAAATAGTGAAATAGGAGTATAGGGCATTATAGGATACTCTTGATCATGAACTAGCTTTGGGGGTGAAGAAGCATTCCTAAATCTTAGGATCTTTCTTGGTTCAACTTTTATAATCCTTTTCTATTTTTTATTTGAATTTATCATGAGAAGAGTGGCCTTAACAAGGTTTGAGATCCTAAAATTAAGATGCTTGGTAAAATAAGGCTTCCATGGTTGAGCTTGAGTCTCTTGAGTAAGAATGGTTTTTTGAGAGGGTTATCCCTATGTGTGGTAGGATATATTTGTATAGGAAAAAACTCTTTCAAAGGATGGAGACTTATAAAACTTGGGATCTTAAATAAAAAATACTTACTTGGGAGTTTAGAGGGTTTACCTTGCTTGAAGCTTGGGATCTTAAATTTGGGAGGCTCTTTTTAAGTGGGTTGAGCCTAAGTTATATGAGTTACTTTGTTGAAACTAGGAATAGAAAGAAAAGAGGGGGTTAACTGAGATTCAATATTTTGAACTTGCATAAGTAGATGATGCATCTACTCCTATTTGGATATAATTTGTGTAGTCAAGCACTCTTCATGATATATTTTTCACTCCCTCAACTCTTGTTTATGGATGTAAGCTTGGTAAGCAAGCTTTTCCTATTGATTACTACACTTCATCTCTCTGTCAACCTCCCTCATTTTCTTTTGGTAATCAAAATATATAACATTGATGCTTTTTTGGGTCTAATTAGAAGAAATCTAGAATTTAAGAGGCTAATTATAAGCACGAGTTGGCTTCCACAAGGGATAAAATGAGGTGGGAGAGAGGTAAACATTAGGATAAGGATGATAACCTGGTATGATATGCCTATTTAGGATAAAACTAGCAAAACTTCTAGTCTGATATGGATGGTAGGATGGCATATAAAATGCATTTAGACCAAAAATATGGGAAGGGACATAATTCATAGGGTAATATGACATTTTAGATCATTTAAACAAGATATAAATTTTTTAAACTATTCATTAAATCATAAATAAAAAATTAGGTATGCTTATTTAAGAATGATTACATGGTATTAGAGTCACTAGGTGATTAGGTTACTTCTAAAGAATGGAAAAGATAAATAATATCACCTATATCTTGACCTTTGATAACCTCTTAGAACTTGGATTACTTAAATAGTATATTTGATCTTTGGAGTCACCGTGGCATTGAAAAAACTCCCCTGAATGGAAAGATACATTAAAGAACACACCAAAATCCTTTAATGGATGATGTAAGGATCATCAGATAGTCCTATCAAGCATGCTATAAATTATTGTCACTAAAACCTTACACCCATTGAAGTAGAATAATTGGTTTAGTGGAACAATGGGAACATCCCCAAGGTTGTAAGACCCTTTCAATACTTAGGATGGACCTCTAGAGAAGGTCATCTTCTTTCTAATTTAAATGCACCTAATTTAGGATTAACATGTACACCTAAAAGAGATAAAAAGAAATTTATAGCTAATCCTAATTATAAAATCTTTGTGGATAAAAGGGAGATAGGGAGTTGTTAAAATATAAAAATGGTTATGCACTAAGACTACATAGAGCCACTCTATAGGATTTTAAAAACACACCAAAAATTTTAGAGAACAAGTAAATATCACATAAACTCCAAAATGGGTTATTTAATTGCATAAGTTTTTAATATGGAGGTTTGGGAACATAATGTACCACTAAGATGGGTGAAAGATGGCCCACAAATAATGTACATATATACCTAAATACACATCGAATATGACCTAAAAATGAATTCCAAACTCTTCATAGAAGTGATGGGAATGGATAATAATGAAAGGGATGAAGGTCATCCACTTACAAAGATCAGAAAACATAAAACACAAAAAATGTAAGAAGAATGAAGGTTAACTCAATTCTCATTATAATGTAAGGTATATGAAGTAAGGGGCTTATGGAGGGAAAATTTTGGTATCATTACTATGCTAAAAAATGTTGACCATTTTACAATGCAAGGCCCAGGATTTTATAGGCAATGAGGAACCCATGGGTAATTAATTAGAATAGAGAATAAAAATGAAGGAATTAAATTAAAATCAAAGCTTAAGACACATGATATTTCTTCCAATTAGATAGGGATGGCCAAAATTAATTGGAATTTTAATTGCATCCTCAAGGTATGGTTGTGATTGACTCAATCCTAAATCTATTAGCTTTTCCTCTTTCTCATTAGTTATGTAACAACCAATCTTTAATCACTCAATGGCCATAACTTAATTTACAATATTCTATGTGCAAAAATGTGGTTATTGATCTCTTGGGATGATTACCTTGGAAGATATTGGCATAGTTCTACTGTTTCTACTTTTTATGTTTTTACTTATAGACTCCCACACAATGCCCATCATTAAAACATGCCTTTATATCACATACCTTGATGATGATCTCAACGTGCATAACATACCTTTGGTGGGTGATGTTTCTTAATCCTATATTGAATTCTACCATCTAATTTATTATTTCCTAGAGGAATTGATCTATAACTTGATCTTTGTAAATTAGATTAATAGCATAGTCAAATAATGGCTTTTGATAGTTTTGATAGCCAAATAGGCTATCAAATTTAGGATCATGCCTTGTTAGATACACAACCAATGTGTCTTGGTGATAGCAAATCCTTGCCATGTGGTTACTCTGTGCTACTCAGATGCACCTCTCTATTTATATAAACCATTACAGGGATTTAGAGTAACAAGATTTCAACACATTGAAACATCTCATTAACTTGTGCTCTAAAAACATACTTTATTTACATGGACTGCCCTGAGGTTATGGATTAAGGAGATTTCACCCCACGGCATCATCCTACTAACATGCTTATTTGGGTATATTTATCTTTAGGATATTGGGTCATCAAGATTATGACATGTGGAAGCATCCCACTAAACCATTTACTTTAACACTTATTGACATCATTTTCCCTTGACAATTTTTGAACAAAATGACTATCTTTAAAATACTTTTGAATAGGCATGGAACTATCAAGAGAGTGACACAAGGCATCAAGCATAATTTTTAAGAGTCAACTAAGTGTTGAGATAATTTGAGAAGGGGATAGGCTCATCAGGACATGTGAATGATTATTGTGTGGTGTTAGGAGACTTGGACCAGATCCATAACATACTGATAACCTAGGAACCCATCTAGACATCACTTGGGGTCCATCAATTTTAACATAGCGCCCCCCTGAAACTATCACTAGTAAAAGACCCAAAATTGACTAAGTGTCAAAGTGCTTCTTTTTATTTGAATCTTGTAGGCTCCAAGAGCACTCTATTTTTACCAAGAAGGTCAATGATAATGCTAGGAGTATTATAATAGGTTAGGTTCTTTATAGGAAGGCTGAGATATTTTATTCCCCAAAGACCATTCTTCCTTGAAATTTTACTAAGTAAAAGACTTAGTAATTTTTTGTGGGTTATGATTGAACTTTGGAAATAATGCATGTTTACACATAAATATAAAAGTTTGGAAATAATTTTTCTCATCCATGGTGACCAAAAATGGTCAACATGGCCAAGCTAACCTAGTTCATGACCTAATGACTAGTTTTCCTGATTAACAAAATAAAGTTGGTCGATATTAATTTCTAAACTTTCAAAAGGGTTCAGGGTCAATCCTTGACTATAAATACCACATTAACCTCAATCCAATAGAGATGAAAATTCATTTTCACATTATTATAACTCATATTTATATAAATTCTACAATTAAGGAATCATTGCTTAGGGTTTTGCCTTGGAAGGAAAGTTGCTTATCTTGTGGGAAAGTCTTGGATGTAAAGTAGGAGTCATTTAGCCTGGATCTGATTTTGATGGTGTGATACTTACAAATCCAAAATAACATTTAAAATAACCATTGGCCAAGGGAGATTTTTAGGCATGATAGGTTCATTCAAGGTAAGTATTCATAACTCTCAGTTTTTCATTTTGTTAGATAGATATTACATAAAGTATAGGTTGAATGTTTTACTCCTTGATTATAATTACCTATACATTTAAGAATATTTTTCCTTTTCATTTTAAGTTTTTTTTAACTATCCCTCTTTTTACCATAAGATTTAGTGAGCACTATATTAATATTATTATTATTTTCATGTATTATAGGCCTAACTAGGGTTATTATGTAGTTCTACTTAACTAGAGGATTTATAACCCTCTTCAGTGGTGTTATGTGATAAGATATCCCTTATTTAGGTTTAACAGATCAAAATTGGTCATGTCCTAATATAATACCTATGTAATGAGTTTTTGGTAATATTACCTTCTTTGAGCTTGGAATTCATTAAGTAGGATAAGTTGTAGATCCATCGTAATTCATTGCATATAGTTAGAGTGTCCAATTTATTTTAAATATTATGTTTTCACCTTGGTATCACCCTATCTCCCCCACCACACATTTTATTTCCTCCATTATTAGTTATGTTTGGTTCTATTGAGCATGGTCATTGGTGTTAAAGAGATCATGATTCATAGTGCATTAATGACAAAGTGATCAGATTGATGGTTTCAAGAGTGTTTGACTTAATGAGGTAATTTATGGATGATATTGATGTTATAGAAATGTTGAAAATACCCTATGGGATGTTATGAGTGCTTATAGTGCTTATGGAAGTGAATGGAATTCATCAGAACAATCATATGAATGTCTAAGCTCAAGTAGTCATCTTGACAGACAAAGCTAAGTGAGAAGATTAATGACATTATATTTCACATGTGTGAAGATTTTAGAATTAGTTTGATATATGGAAATATTACCCTATGTGAGGATATAATATGGTTCAAATTTTAGGTTTGAACATGGAGCATAACAAAACTTATTCACATGTAAAGTTGGCTTCTCAAACATAGTTTACCTAGTTCCCATACTTAGCCAAATTTGTGATATCGAATATCTATAGAAAGAATTGAATCAGATGAAAGATATAATAGTGAGAAATTTATCTAACCAAATAAATATCTAATGGAGTGCATGATCTTGTCAGACATAGATCAATAGTGTGAGTGAAGTTAATATGTCAAAGGATGCTCAAAAGGCACACACTAGTGACAAGTGTCTCAATCTCATTAAGTTGATAGAAGATCAAAGACACATGAGTGTTCATACAGATGGAGATCAACAAAGCACATTTATTCAAATAGTCAATGTGCATATAAGGCATGTAGAGCTACCAAGTAGCATGATCATGGAAGTGAGGATATAAAATCCACATTAAGTGATTGTAGGTTAAAGACAAGGCTACTTTTGAGGAGATAAATGGTGTGTATTTGTTCAAATTTTCCATGGAGCATGAGATGAATTTGAAGTGACCGATGTTTAATATTTGAATAGTGACCGTTGGAATTTGAATTTTCAAATTAACAAGGGAAAACTAGTCTATAGTGTTTGAGCTATATCATTTGATCTAGATAGAATTTGATGATGGAATAAAAAGTAAAGTTGAAGAGAACTTCAAGGCACATCCAGTGAATCTAGTTATAAGGTTTTAAAGTTTTTAAGAGTGTATATATGGAGCTCTAAAGTTGATTTTATGTTCATTCATGGTGGTTGTATGTACATAATTATTTTTAAGAAATTTATGCTTTAGAAAAAGAGTGTTTTGGTGGGAGTTTTAATTTGAAGATGTATTAGAGGTCATATGGAGTGGACCCATGTATTTGAAAGTGATCTTGTGTTCTTAGTTTTCTTGATGAAGTGATAAAAAGTTAATATGTCTCCATGAGACCTATAAGGGATACTAAAGTCTAATTAAAAGGCATAACTACTTAAGTGTGACCCATGGATGTTATGGCCAACCTATGAGGATGGTATTGAGCTATGTGTTAGCATTTTATATGTCTTAAGGTTTAAGGCAAGTATTTTGGCTGACTTAGAAGTTGATATTCATGAAGACTCTATAAATATTGGAGACCAAGGCAATGGTTTCTAGACTTGTATGTACATGTATTGAGAGAGCAAAAGATATAATGAAGAGATTAGAGTGAATGTGCTCAGTGGATGGATTGAAGTATAAAGCATATTAAGGATGAGTGAATAATCCTATAGTGATCCAAAAGGGGTGTTTTGATGTATTGATTATATGATTAAGTTTGAGTGTGTGTGATGAATTAAAAGAGAGGTGTTAAATATTGTTTCTCCAATGAAATTGATATACAATTAGAGTTTTAGAGTTGTTGATTTCATAAGGTGTTGTGTGTGTGCTCAACATATAGAAAAAGTGGGTGATTGTTAATACTTAGGGTTGGGTGTTACTTTTGAAGTGGGTGCTTCACTAAAAGGTCTCATGTTTATAATTATCTTATAAGACAAGTAGTCCATATGTTTACAATCTTGAGAGTGGGTTTTATTCTCCAAGAGGGTTTCCCACATATATATTATGTTACGTGTGTGATCTTGCCTCATCTTTCTTATTCATTGTTATGAAAATATTGTATGTTTTATGAATTCTTGTGGTCATTGATTAATATTTTGAAAGGATTACAATTAAAGTTTGAAATATCTTGCATCACTAATTCACCTCCCTCTTAGTGATTGTACCTCCAATAGCTTCTACATGTTTTCCTACTTTATATACTTTATATTCTCTATATCTTTTTACATGTATCCACCTTAGGTAACATAGGTCCCCATTTTACTACCATGGTTTCACTCCCATTTTGATATGTTTCTAACCCTTCCTCTTATTTACATTTCTTATTTATGATATTTAGTTACATAACAAGATACCTAGTTAGAGTTATTTCATTGTGTTGATTTCCTAGAGGATTTGGAACCATTTTGATTGGAATTTTGTTATAGGTTATCCTCTTTCTAGTTTTTGGGATCTTTTTGGTCATATCTCAATTAGTTAAGTATTAATGGGATATTTTTCATTTACTTTATCCAATCTTGGATCCTTCAATAATATAATTTCAAGTTAATTTGTAGCTCATTACATATAGTAGTGAGTATATTTATGTGAAATTTGGGAAAGGAACATTGGAATATGGTGAAGAGGATATTCAATAATTATGTTGGACATATTACTATGTAATATGTTTTTAGGTTAATCCATATGACAACAAGAAATTTAGTCTACATGGATTTGTATTTTCAAATAAGGATATCTTGAATTTTGTATATATACCAATGCATATGTGTTCCAATTATTTAATGGATCTATAGTTTAGATTATCATAAGGTAAACAAGTGTTGTTATATCCACCATAGATACTGAGTACATAGTTAATACTCATACAAGTTGTTGTTCCTTAACACACGCATACCCTATTTTGAATTTTTTAAAAGGGGGACCCACTATGATTGAATATCCTTAATCACCTTATAAGTCCAAAATGTTGATTTTTAATAGGTGTAAGTTTGAGGTTATTTCCAAATTTTACAACATGTTTCAAGGTTACGAAGAGAGGAATCAAAGATGTGAATAAGCCATATATATAATTTATCTTTTGCCTTTGATTTTTTTCAATTCAAAATGCTTATATACATGTTAAATATTTTATTTAAATTCTAAGTAGGCTAACATGTTTTTTTCTAGTTTATTCTTGGCCTATTATGTGTATTAACATGATATTTTTACACTTCAATGTTTCCCCAAGTCACTTTTGGGCTCATCTTATTTTACCACATGGCATCATTCCAGTTACCTAGAGCCCAAACAAAGATCATAATCAAGAGCCATCCATGTGTAACCATCCCAATAAACTAGAGGTGATGTTAGTGGGGTCTATTGTCTCATTATTTTTGGTAAAGTGGAGAAATGAGAGACATCCATGTGTCACCATCCTGCTAACCCAAAGGTAACATCAATAGAGTTCCTTGTATGATTATTCTAGGAAAGTAGAGTAGTGGGATCCTTTCACATGTCATCTTCATACTAACTCAGAGGTGGATTACTTCTTAATAATAAATTTTAAACTCCAACCAAGTGGATCATCGGGATCCTACCACATGTCACCATCCTAATAACTCATGACTAGAGGAATGAAGTATATCAAGCCAGACCTTAGTAATAATTAGTGTAGTGATATGAAGACACATGTCACTCAATCATGTAAACAAATAATGAAGACATGAATAACTCAAAATCATGAAAAAGAGACATCCATCATATCATACTAACTAGGCACCTAGGAGTATATAAAATAATCCAAATGGAAATAAAATCTATGAAAATAAGCATTATGAAATTAGAATGAGAAAAGTAGACAAGGAATGGAGTGAAATCCATTTTTACCATTATTTGCATGAATTTTAAACTTAATGCATTCAATTCACAAACCTAACAAATCTAAAGAAGTAAAATTAGATTCACCATACTCAATGTGATCATATTTTCTCCTAGGTACCAAGTGAAAACTGTGAATTAAAATCCCCATAGTGACCTAAATATTTCAAGCTATTTATAGAACAAACATATTCTTACTTGAGTTTTAATGTCTTCCTCATCTCACGCTCCTTCCCCTTCCATATATTTAATTTGAGGACCAACTGAGTATATAGACACAATATTTTTTTCAATAACTCTATATATCGATTTCAAACACTACTTAGTGATTTGGGATGAGATTGATGTTGTGGATCCATAAAAAATGGAAGACTAGCTCTTGATTTTCACATAGAAATATATGGATGAAATTTTGGAAATAAAGGTAGTTAACCTATACAATGATATAACCAATCTTGAGGTAATTCCTTTCATTAATTTACTATTTGATTTATTTATGAATGGGAAAATCTCTATAAAAATACTTCATTTATAACTTATCTAGACTCATGTAGCATACATAAACATAAATTCATTTGAAAGGTATTATAGGATCCTTATTCCATAGATGACATATAGGTAGGATATGGTCAATTCATGCCTCCTTACAGACAACATCCATATAAAATTATAAGAATGGGTTGGTAACCCAAGTGACTTTGTGATTCAAGGCCCTACTTTTGATGTTACCATATCCACCTTCAAACCATGGGTAAGGATTGCCATGGCTTTATTAAATAAAATATATGACTTCCTCAGCATTTCTTATGTCAATGAGATATGGGTCTTATTTTTGGATATCATCATAACTTTAATCAAAATCATCACCCTATGGGAGATAATCAACTCCAATTTAATTTAATGAATCACCAATCTAAAGATCTTACTAGATGGTAAATTCTATAGGATGTCTTATCTAGTAGATACTATGACTGCAATAGTGCATTCAACTTATGAGGAAACATGGAAACCATCTATATAGTATCCAAAGAATAGGATTTATGGTGAGTTTTACACACTCCATGTTCATAGTTTTAGGAATAAAATAAAAAGGTTAAGAGAGACCTTATCCTATGGTGTACTAGGCCATATATGAGAATAACATGCCTAGGTTGTTAGACCCTATAAAGAAAATTATTCAAAAAATGGGTGATTATTGTTTCTATCCTAAGTGCACCATAATCAGGATAGAGGGCACCAAGACACACCCTCTATATTTAACAAATATTATTATTCAAAATTTTGGCTTAAGTAGAAAAGTATTGCTTATTTGGATAATAATTTTAAAGTTGAATTACAGAGGGATAATCAAGTAACTATTCACCTAACCCCTCTTAGCATTGAATGAATACAATATATAAGGTGGGAACACTTTCAGTCGAGAAACATTAGGGTGCACTATGGATTGAAATGGGCACCATTTAGACATTGGGACCCAAGAAGAAATGTCAAGGAACATATAAAGAAATATGAGAGGAAGGTGAAAATCAACTACGAGCACCACTTCTATAGTCATGATAATGTTCTCATGAATGCATAAGATGACATCAAGGTTTTTATAATGATGCATAGGGTAAAAATTTCAATGATTATATCACAAAGGATCTAATAAGATCTCACCATTATTTAACAATATTCCAATAAGATTGAAATTGAACAATGGGTTTTTACACCTATTTAGAGGCCCCATCCATAAACAAAAACAAATATGTAGGAAAATGTTAGACCATCTAGTGAGGTCAATGTTGAATATAGATTTGTGACTACCCCTACACATATATTTTTTGTTTCTTCTCCTAAACATACAACTAATGTGGAGATACTTCTAATTCCTAGTATAATAGTTAGATATTTTATATGTGACCTATGTCTCCCCTAACTACAGTATAATAAGTAAGTCTTCCTTTTTTCTTGTTTCAAGTTTCCATTATTTCTCCTCCTCATTCACCACTTGTTACAACACCAACACTAACGATAGTGCCCTAGTATCATGGGAAACCACCTTTAGCTCCGATAGGTTCCATAATGGTCACTCCCACTTCATTACCACCTGCTACCACTATAATCCCTTCATCACCCACTCTAACTTATATGTGAACATCACCAATTACTATTAAAAATTTAATCACATATAAGAGAAGGGCCAAAACTCCTCCAGTCTGACCTAAGAAGGTGAAAGTAAAGGAGAGACTAGTAGAATTTCCTAGAGGAGAAGAGGATAAAGGAAGAGGTTGAGAGAGATCAAATCTAGTTGAAATATATGATAGTGAAGAAGAGGATAAGAAATGGGTAACTTAATAATAATGGGTATCTAATATAGATACCATGGAAACTAAATCATTCAAGGCAATAATTAAGGAAGATGAAGAAGATGAGTGGGTGATTGAATAAGATACTAAATCTAAAGGGACTAAGATACTAGGGGAATCTAAGGAAGTTGATCAAGGAAATGTTAGATCAATGGCCACTAATTTTTTTTAGATAAAGAAGGAAACATGGAATGTGAGACAAATTCAAAACTACAAACCTCATAGTAGGGGCCATCATCAACTTCATCCCCATGTTCTCCATCTCAAACTATCATTGTGACAATTACAACAACAATTACCAACAATTTCCTTCTAGAGTGTAAGCACATGAATTCCCCATTCTTTAGTTACTTATTTAATTTTTTATATTACAATTTATGTGGTAGGGACTACCCATTATTTATATTATTTAATCCTAATGAATAAGCCCTAGGTAGCTACGATGACAAATTTTCCAACCATAGTTCATTTTCCTATATTCCTCCCACTACTATTATTACTATTAGGGTTGTATATATATTAGTCATAGATTATTTATAAAATATACATATCACCCCAATTACATATTCATTATTTAGTGGAGATACTACCCAATCTCCTAAGACATCAAAGGTGCATTTTAGAAGTCTAATATCCACTTCCATTTTTTCTACACAATATACACCCCCAAATTATCTACATAGTTGGGAATGCCCATTGGATAAGATACTCAGGCAGATTCCACTATGGTTTTAGTGCATAAGGCAAAAGGTAAGACTAAGTACATCATTGAGACACTAGCACAAAAACAAGTCATTAGATGGATGAAGGCTATACCTCATTTCCATACATTTTGGACATCTTACCCTATATCAGTTCACCTTATAGGATAATCTCATTCTTTTATCCCTAAAATCATAAAAAAAGTATAAAAACAAGTTACATTGGGTGTCCCTTCATGGATACAACTACTGCAATAAGAAGAGTCAAGAAAGTAAGACCTAGTGATTACTGAGCAACCCATAGTCAAGTTCCATTTTAATAGGCAAAAAAATACCTTAAGGAAGGTCAATATAAATATTGTGGTTGTAGAGGGAGAATAAGTTGAATTGGAATAAAGATAAGATATGTTTTCTCTAAATAAAAAGAATAAAAACAAATCCCTCAGACCTAGATTGATATAGGGAAGATCCCTACAATTTTTAGATGCTACTAGGGAAGTAATAAAATAGATGTTTAAGAGCTATGAGTAGTATATGAAAATTTCCCAAGAGAGGAACACTATATATTATCTAAAAGAGGTTATTGATAATATATAAGGTATAGCTAAAAAGTTGTATGCCACTATTCAATTAGTAAAGTCTATAAAGGCTACATCTTAGCTTAAGTAGGGGGCGATATTTTAATTATTTAATAAAATAAAGGATATGGATGGTAATATTTTCTTAATAATCCAAGATATAATAAATAAGGAATATTCACATTTGAACATAATAATAATATTAGAGGCTATATGGGCTCAAAAACATATCATTGCTAAAGGGGATAACTTGATTGATTTACACTAAGAGATGCAATCTCTGGTACAATAGTTTACAAATTAGGAGAGAGAATTAGTCTCTATTTTAAATGACATGAGGTCCACTAATGTTATCAATCATTTTTGGTAGTTAGTTCCTAATCCCATTTTTGATAATCTCCTCTGAATTGTAGCTAATAGCTTCTGAGATGAAATTAAAGGAACAATTTACTGAACCAATGAATAAATATTTTAGCTAGTGAATTTTATTAAGGACAAAATTATAGGCACAAATAAAATTAATGTAGAGGTTAAAGTTGCATTAACCATGCATAATAATTTGATGGATAAGCTCCTATAGTTGTTTAAAATATCTTTGCTAGATTTTAAAACTATTGATTTTTATTTCCAAGCCAACCATGCCTTGTATTTGAAAATAGAGGTAGCAAAGCAACCAAATTCAACACCATTGATACCTCTTCAAGGCACCTAGTTTTATTCCCCAGAGTGTACATTGGTACAAACACAAAAAAGACCTACATATGTTTCAAATCTAATATTTTCTACTACAATAGTTCCATCTCAAATTGTAACTCAAGTTACAACTATTGTTCCATATACATTAGTGAGTATACAAATTCCATAATACTACCACATCATATCAAAAATTTTATTTGAGTGCATATTATAATTGTAACTTAATTTTATTTTAGGACTCTACTATTTTTAGAATTTTTTGATCAAAAGATTATTTACAATCACATTGTAAACATGCATAACCTACATGAATTTTTGACACACAGTTCTATTTTTGGAGGTGTAATTTAGACTTCACTTGGAGGATGAGGTGTCCCCATCCCAATCTTACATATATTTATATCCCCCCTATCCCAAAGGGAGGATAATTTTGGTTTTTAAGATTAATAACAAATTCTATAGAGTATTTTTTAATTAGTCTTGATGGGCAAATTTGATTCTTCTCTAAACCTATGAATTATGTAAGAGGTTCTATCATTATAGTATCTTAGTCTTTTTATTGTTCATGATTTTTATTTTTAATACATATATTCATATTGTGTCATTGATAATTTGAATGTCTTTTATGTATTAATCATAATCTCTCTTTGTATATGTGTAAATTCAATCTTATAAACACAACAACCTTTGATTATATATTCTTAAGTTTATAGTATTCTTGTTTCCTTAGACTCTTAAGTAGGTTTAATGATTTATGTACTTACATTATCTTGCAAAAAACATTGGATATTGATTTCTTGTCCAACCCCTAGTTCAAGAGCCAACTAAGAAAGGTTTTATCTTTTTTATCCACAAACCTTCTTTCTTGCCTTGACTTTCCTTATCTTTTTAGTTTCTTTTAGTCAGATCTACATTAGGTTAGATCCATAATTAATTCACTCATCTCAAGTAGATTTAGATTCATCCATAGTCAAACCCATCCATCATAAATAACTACTCTGCTCACTATTATTCCACCAATAGGTTGGTTACAAAACTTAATACACTAAAACTCATTCCATGAAGTGAATACATTTTCATCAATACTAAAACATTATAGGATATATCATAAGGTTCCCTAGTGTGCATAAAATCCACATCAATAGGAAATTATCTGGTGCTAGAAGGAGGGTTTGAATCTCTACCTCTATTTATTTGAAAATGATTTCTTGAGTTGCGCTATATATACTTAGAAGATTAACAAAGTATACATCAGACTTAACTTGTTATACCCACCTTTGGAAGTACATGGAGAAGTTAGGTCAAATAAAGGTTTCAATAAAATACCTTGGGATCAATCATATTCCTCAAATAGATGACCCTATCTTCCCCTACAAATAATGGACCAAACTTGGCTAATCAATTCTTCTATAAACATCATTGGAGATGTTCATGATTTATTTAGAAACCCTCAAAATTATCTTCCTTCCTTTTCTCCCTTGGGAGATAGGACTACTAAAGAGCATATCGAGGCTTTTAAAACTATTTTGGGAATACTTATTATGGTCCATGAGTACATGATGTACAGGCTCTTTTGATTCACATTGTAACATGATACCTATGACTAATTTATTAATGTCCTAGAAGGTTTAATTACATCATGGTATGAATGTAAAAACACCTTTTTGGCACAATTTGGCTAGGTCACTAATGTAAATGTGATTTACCAAAAATTTGTGAGCATGAGAAGAGAACTAAATGAATCAATATTAGCCTTCAATTATAGATTCCCAAAGATGTATAGTATACTTAAAAATACTTATCAACCTGATAAGGCATTAGCTCTCAAAATGTTTAAGAATGCCTCGGACCCCATGACTATAGTCTTTCTCTATAGAGATACCAATTTTGGTATATTATTTTTAATTACACTAAATCTATTAGCATGGATAAACAATTGAACCCTCAGTCATAAGCCTTGGCCCCACTTAATATTTTCATTTTTTTTATGGCTTTCATCCCAATCCCAATCATAAATTAGAATACTATAGCCCAAAATTAGAACCAAGTGTACACTCATTTTTATTTAGTCCATACTCCACCCAACTAGCATCTTCACTTTTATAACAATTATGTGTCTACATCTAACCAACATGACCAAAATCAATCCTTGATACTAGTCAATATAGATAATACATAGGTACTAATTTTGACTCCAAAAAAATAGAAATGTAATCTATGTAATAGATGGTGAATAAATTAATAAATGAGTTTATAAACATGCAATAGTGCATAGGGAACATTTATGGATATAATACTAATAATAACTTCATATTTTAGAGGTATAATAGAACTATCAACTAGTCTATAAATAATCTAGAGCAACCACCACCAAAAATGATGTTTGAGATAAATATAATGGAAGAATCCATCCCTAATTGGTTTTGGGTGCATAACACAACATAACATGGTGATCTAGACTGCATAGATTTATTAACTTATTTCAATAATCAAAACGAGATGAACATGTAGGAAGGTTTTGCCAATTAGATAAAATGCTCTTCTTCTACTAATTATAGACATCCTAATATATAGATGGTCTTTGAGACCTATGAATCCCCATTAATATAGGAGGATGATAATGAACCACAGGATAACATAGATGAGATTAATGCTTTCTAGTAAATAACCAAGTGAGAAACATTTACAATTTGAGGAAAACATAGCTTGTTACTAATTCAATGCCTTTGACTAATAATGTTACCATTCCTCTAGACTATAAGGCTAATAATAATCTTCCTCCTCCCAATAAAGATGATAAGTTATAAAGTGCAAACCCACATAACAAAGGAAGGTATAATATTTTCAAGGACATGAAAAAAATCAAAGCTAAAATCAGTCTTCATGAGCTATCCTAGATCATCAAACAAAGAGAGTTGCTACTTATAGCCTTAAATAGAAGGTCATCTACTAACAAGTCAAAAAAAATGCAAGAAAATGATTTAACTATTTGGGATTTAGCTTATTTAGGAATAATGAAGTTTTATTCCTATTTTAGTTAAGGGTCTAGATTAATAAAATAGTAAAAAATATTACAACAAATATAGTCATGATTTTTATAATTTATCTGTCTTTTTTACCTTTTTAAAAATAACAATAAATAAGGAGAAATATAACTTATCTTGAAACTAGACTGAGACAACTATGATAGAGGCTAAAACTAGCTATGCAAGACTAGAATAGTGTCATGAATCTAAATCTAGCTTTCATTCAATGAAAGGACAAGAGCATAAAAAATAAGACACTTTGATGTCTAGTGTTATAATTCACTCTTACAACTATTATCCAAACTAGTCACAAAGACCTAAAAATTTATGGATTTTTGCATTGTTCTTGTGTGAGCTTGCCTATGAAATCTTGAGTAATAGTTGATGATGAAAACAACTATAGAGATATTTTAAACCTCAAACCCTAACCCTTCATCATGATTGATAAAACCATCTTTGAATCACTTGAGAAAGGGAGGTTAGTGTGTAAGGTACACTGAACATGTGATCCACACCCCTTATGTGGACATGTTGCCTACATATCAATACTTCAAAGAGGGATCAAGCCATATGTATTTTTTTCACCTAATGTGCTTTGTGTAATAGTATGATGTGGGTAAAAAAATTCCAAATTGAGAGTACTTGAGGTGGTTAGGGACTGGTATGAGGGTTTGAGTGTGTTTGCAACTATGTTGGGTGACTGGATGTAAAGAATAGGGAAGTTTACCTTAGTGCTTTATTTTTATTCCTACTTGCTTTGTAAGATTTGTCACCTCCCTTGTAAATGAGCTTTGATTGGGATTTTATAAGGAATAATTGGTCATGAGTTATATGTATTCGCACTAGGCCAACATAATGAAAGATAGGAATTGGATAAAAATGATCATTTACACTTAAAATAAAAATGGATAAGAGTGCCAAAAACATAACACCTTAGGGTTTGGTGTTATATTATAGGTATGGTGATCCTATCTTATAGGCTTGGGACCTAAGGAAATAATATTTTCTCAAGAAATACATTCTAGTTAAGGTGGAATGTCTATTCATAAGGTTTCAAATGACTAGTCATGAGCAAAAAGGTGTTTAGAAGGGTCACAAGAGCATACAAAAATGAGCTATGGATAGGGTGTCTTAAGCCAAACTCAAACTACCAATTTGTAAATTTTATATAACTAAAATTTCCCTCATTTTATTCTAATGATGCAAAAAAAAATACTAGGATAAAGGAAAAATAAAAAGCGTACCTAAACTCATGAGGGTGAAGCCCATGAAAATGTATGATGCTGAGTGATAATGAGTGATGCTAAGTATGATAGGTATGTGTTGTACCAAAATTAATATCATAAATGGATTCGAGTGTTCAATTACCTAAGAGTGGCTCAAAAATATAAAGGTTGGCCCTTTGGCTCCATCATTGCCTATTAAGTGAAGCTATGTGATCATGCATATGTTAATCGATATTTGGACTATGTATCCAATCCCTCTAAGTAGGTGGTTCAATAATACAAAGGCTAGCTAGTCCTTTAAATCCATAATTTCCCACTAAGTGAAGCTATGAACTAATATCAATATTAATAGGTGTCATATGAGATGGCTCCTGAAGCCCACAAATACTTTGTAATCTAACAATGTGGCATGTGTAGCTTAATGCATGCTAGGAACTAGGACAATCTTGGCCACTCTGAAAGGTGGAGATTAGGCTTGTATGAAAGCCACTCCAAAATTGAAAACTAAGCTTATATGAAAGCCTATATAAAATGATGCCAACCACCTATAAATGGAATAAGGAATGCAACTACTGAGAATACTTGGGTAAAGTACTGAACTAGAAATAAAAAAGATAAATGTGCCACACACATTTCCTCTAATCACTAGTATTTGTAACATGGATTCTAATCTAGTTATTGTACTATAAGCAAGATCCATCATGTCATGCATAATTTCCCTAAATCTAGATACTCTAAGTAAAACTATACTAAAACTACCCAATTTGAATTGAACTATAGCTGACAAAACTGGAAGTGATCTTACTTTTCTATTTATTTTTGGAAAATTTGAGTTTTTTGCTATTTAGATATGAGCATAAAAAACAAGACACTCTATTGTCTGACACTGTAGTCCAAATATGGTGATTTTGTCTTTTACTATTTTTATCACTATTCTATATTCATCACTATTTTTTTGGTCTAGTCTGCTTGGTTTAAATTATGAGTACTATTCTACGTGATCTAAAAATTGATTTTTTGACTAGTGGAAGGTTCTAATCTATGTGACAAAACCCTTGTTTATTTCTCCCTCTTTTAGGGGTAGGAATGAAGAACCTACAATGATTACCCTTAGATTAAATATCCCTACAAGTGTATTATGCTATAAAATACATGATATAGAAATGATAATTAAAAATATGTCTCAAGATATAGCATAATAATATTAGAGATTGTTAGATGAACAAGGGTATGCCTTGATAGATGTAACAATGTAATAGCATGTGAAATATACTAAACTAAAAGAAGAAATCTAGTTATTTGTTAGTTTTCAAGGAGGAATGGAACATGATGTCCATCATGGCATCTAAGAAAGCAAGAAAACGAATGATGTAGATCATGGCATTACAAAAAATTGAGAAGTAAATAATCAAGCAAGCACACAAGGAAAGAAATAAGAATAATACAAAAGAGGCCAAAGGGTCGAGCAAATAAGGGACATGGGCACATGTCACTCAAACTGGGAAAGCAAGCATACAAGGCATGTTCAAATGCCCACATACACATATAATTGAAAATAAGCAAGGTTGGCACACAGGCTACAAGTACATAGAAGAGTACAAGCAGAGGACATTGGCAAATTTCCTAAGTCACATACAAGATACAAAATATGAATCAAGAAATGCAATCACATCTAGATACTCAAATCAAGAACATAAAGCATATAAATACTAGAAATACTATTGCATCTAACTAATCAAATAAAGAAGTAAAAATATGTAAATCACAGAGTAAAAGACTAGGTAGATGCTAAGAAATACATAAGTGTTATATACTAGTGAGTGTCGATAAAATAATCTATGTGAGTTAGTAAGTAATGTACATCATCATGATAACTAGAGTTTGTGGTGTAGGAATGACATAATTTTGATGGTGTATTCATATAGAAGATGCCCTCGATGGGCAGATATGTTTATGCATGTCATGAATGTAGATGTAGGATTCCCCTTCAATGGGTAGACTAAAGCAATCAAAGATCTGGGTGTCACTGCACACACTCAAATAAGATCAATTGAAGCATGGTAATGTAGATAAATCAATAAATAATAGCATAAAAAATCAAAATATAAGTCTAACATGGTAGTATAAATGTAAATCATGGATAATGCATACAATTGAAATTTTTTTAGTGTTTTTTGAGTTATTTAAATATTTTTATTTTTTTAAAATAAGGTATGTATAAGCAATCATAAATAAACTATGTACAAGAAATTTAAAATAAACTATATATAAGAAAGACTAAGAAGAAATGATATTAATTGATGAGTCTCATGAGAGACTTCCTATTATGGTATCATGTATCAAGGAGAGGGATTGTCTATGATTATGAAGCATGATGGAAGCGCTGAGACTATGAATCTGAAAGCTATGTATGTTTTAAGTTCTCTAAAATCTTTGTAGTGGAAACTAATTATGGGGTCCCCTTATAACTCTGAGAAGTGGATTCAAATATGGGGCTCTTAGGGACCCATTTGGTAGTATAAAAAGCTCTCTAAAAATGTGCTCTATCTGTAGAGGTATGAGACCTCAATGATACTACCTTAGATTTAAATATTATAGTTAGAAACTATCTAGAGTCCTAAAATTGTCATTGATGTAGTGGTTGCTCTAAGAGAGGCCTCTATGGAAATGTATGAACTCTTTGTGTTGGAAAATAAGGCCTCGATTGTGTCTGGATCTTGATTGGAAGAAAAAAAACTGTAACTGGTAGAGGAGCTAAAATTAGTGATTGCAAAGTAAGAGATGGATCTGAAGAGGAGATTGGTAACTCATACATAACTCTACCAATTATAACAACATGATTATCATGAATGAAGTTCATGCATCTATGAAATTTAGAAGGTACTACACAAAGTTTTTGGATCCATGGTTGACCAAGTAATAGATCAAAGACTCCTACACTAGGAACAATAGTAAATGGTGTGGCTGCATGTGTTGGGCTAACCTATAGAGGAGATACAATCTCATCCAATGAACTCTTTATGTGCCCATTAAATTTGCTAATAACTATGTTTATCAAGGTAATATCCTAGTTTGAATATCCCAAATACTTAAATAGTGTCATAGTGCACATGTTCACATTGGATCCATTATTTATGAAAACACTATAAATGGGATGATGATCAATGTAAGATCTGATAAAGAGTGTATGGTAATCTGAATCATCCTCAACTATCTCCTACTCTAAAAAGGATATCAAAGGTTTAACTATAACTCTAGAATTATACACACCAATCATGTTTCTCAAAGGATGTGACTCAACTAAAGGTGCCTAGTATGTATCTGGTGGAGGGTGTGCATGATATGCATGGTGAACACCTTATGTATTCCTTGTCTCTTATTTAGAATGCTATGGGAAAGGATTTGAATTTTTTTTTAGAGCTTTGTCTTATTTTTGCTTTTCCTTAGGAGGCTCAATTGGAGTTATAAGTTCAATGATGTTGCCATCTATCAAGTCCTATATCTTGTGTTATAAATTGACGCATCTATTTTTTTTGTGGCCTGACACCTTATGAAATTTTCAAAATACATTCTGATCATATCCATGTGGAAGAGGCCTTGTTGTATCAACTTACTAAATAAGAGGGAAAGATATTATATTGAACTCCAATAACTATTATAAGACTCTGGTTGTAGATACTAGTAGATTGGTAAAGGCTCATCGAGGGGGTGATAATAAAACTACTTGCTGAGAGGGCTCTAAAGCCACATTAATTGTAGTTTGATTTTGAATTTTACTATCATTAACCTTTACTTTGTATGGGACTTTACTGTTACTCTTGTTTATTGTTTTTGATGTTCTTGTGTACTTGAGTTTGCCCATTAAAATTAATTTGACTTCCCTTTGCTTTAGTGTATGACATAACTCAATGAAGGAAGATAACATTTTGAACATTATTGACTCATGCAAAGCTAGTAGGAGACTCTATTTGAAGAGATCATATAATTCTTGATCAGCCATGGGACTAGTCATTTTAGCCAAAATAGTCTTATATCAAAGAACATAATATGTGAGATTCTCATTTGACCTTTGTATCTATTGTGCAACTTAGGCATAAGAAACCTTGTCACATATGTTAATGCTGAAATGAGCTAGGAAAATGTTAGCTAGAAGATTGAATGCATTGAATGAATAATTTGGTATACTATAGAATGATTATAGAGCATAATCCTATAAATTCTATAGAAATATCTTGGTTAGTAACCAATCATTTGGCACATAGTCTAAGCATGCTATGTGAAAAGATCTCAAGTGTGTCTCTAGATCACCCTTTCCATCATATAGAGTAGCTTAGGTTGAACAAAACTTAGTGGTAAGGGTGTAGAAGAAATATGGCGTTCCAATGGTGTATGAAGTAGAGTAAAAGATTCTAAGGCTTGTATTGGTCTAGAGGAACCTTACTTAAGATGTAGCACCTTGGATTTAAGAGATTTTATTTCTTACACAAGGGTATCCCATTAGGAGTTAAAGATATACTAGCCATAACTGGTGGTGCCTTATAGGAAGGTTGGGTTGCTATAGGGGGTTGTTGAAACATATTTTCCCCTGTAGTGTCATTTTCAACTAGTTATTTTGAAGGAATAGAAGACTCAACTTGCTTAGCCATTTTAATTTCCATAATAGATTGTAAGATAAGAGTATGATATCAGGGTTGTTCCCTAAGTCTCTCTCTAAAACTTTACAGAATAAAATCTTTGTTGATGATAACATCATTATCAACAATAGGTGGAAGTGGATCAAGAGCCCAATGTGGTGGGTCATGAACATCACTGTGTGTATCATCATTGTTATTCTCATATTTCTCATTTTCAAAATTAACTTCATGGAAATTAGTGTAATTTGGATGTGTAGAATCTATAGCAGGAAATTGATCTAGTTGTTTATCCATGGTATATGGATGGGTTGAAGGAATTTGGGTGAATTTAGGAGGGTTACCACTAAGTCTAGCACTTTATCTCAAAGGAAGAGATGCAAAGAGATTAGGTGGCATAAGGAAAAAAATTGAAAAATTAAAGAGAAGATTAAATAAATGTAATCTAGGATTTGAAAAATAGTGAATTGGAATATGCATAAAAAGGATACGAAGCTGACAAACATGTAAGGTGATACCTCAAGAAGCAAAAGGATCTAGTAAATTCAACTAAGGTTTGAAAGACATAATTTCAAAAATTAATATGGTAAATTTTAAAATTTAAATATAAAATTTGATTTAAATGTGCAAGAAACATCAAAAAAAATATTAGAAAAATCAGCAAGGAATTTTCCCTAGGGTTTTTAGGTTTTTGTGCACAAACGGAGTAAGTCAGGTTCACCAAATGATTTAATTTATTTAAAAATAATGGAGTTTTATTCCTATTTTATTTAAGGGTATAGATTAAAATATTAGTAAATAATATTGCAATACATATAATCTTAATTTGTATAATTTATTTATCTTTTTTACCTTTCTAAAAATAGTAATAAATAAGGAGAAATATAACTTAGCTTGAAACTAAACTGAGACAGCTAAGATAGAGGCTAAAACTAGTTGTATAGGACTGGGATAGTGTCATGAATCTGAATCTATCTTTCATTTGGTGAAAAGATAGGAGCATTAAAAATAGGACACTCATACCATTATTATCCAAACTGGTCACATAGACCCAAAACTTTCTAGGTTTTTTCACTATTCCTATGTGAACCTCGATGAGGCCACTAATTGCTCTATTTTGTAGCCTCATCCATACCTAGTATATATATTTTTCTATGTAAATCCCCATAACCATCCATGACTCATACAAATGAATGAATTTATGATTTTGTACACACACACACACACACACACACGTTATGAATTATTGATGATTTTTCATTGATTAGATTATAATTGTGTAAATTTATTTAAAATGTGTTTGAAGGATATCATAAGGCTACAAGATCTCATTTGGGCACAACACTTACAGGCTACCCATAGCAACTATAGGCTCCACCTTTAGGTTACCCATAGCCACTGTAGGTTACTCACAATAACTATAAGCTTCACCTAAAGGTTTCCTATAGCCACTTCAGAGTGCACATAACAACTATATGATCTACCTATAGGTTTCCCATAGCCACTATAGAGAGCCTATAGTAGCTATAGGCTTCACCTACAAGTTGCCCATAACCACTATACAAAACAAAGATATTGTTGTGATCAGATCATAAGGACACATACAACTATCTTGGAAAATAAATGGATGATTAGAAAGGACCATATATGTTGTATGGACTCTCTACATGCAATAAAATTTGGATGTGTTGACAAAGATGATAAAGACAAGGATAATGGGAAGCAGACAAAAATAATAAAACAACAAAATAGTATACCTTGTCCTTAACCTAGTCAAGCCTAAAATAAGTAACTTCAGTTACTAACCACTTGAAGGTTGACTGGGTTAGTTTATGAAGTATTTGTATTTTTCTTAGTTTGGTGTCTTTGGTTATAAGTTAATAAACTACCTTCTGTATTTGATGGCAAAACCTAGATCAGATTAAAAATATGTAATGAAATTACTTCAAGAATTAAGTATAACAGTAGAATTATATCCCAATATGACTGAAATATATCCAAATATATGATAATAGATAAGCCACTTCGAGGGGGCAACCTCCACAAGATTTAATAAGAGCAGAATTCATAATATGATGATAAATGATTACCCGCTACCTCCTATATATAGTCTATCTAGGCCATGGTTACTCCATAGGCTGACCTACTAATCAAAAGAAAGCATAGATAAATGTAATATAATGTCAAAGAGGGATAAGTAAGCCACAAGTAAGCTAATACTATCCTCATACATGTGATAGGTTAAGGGCGTAGCATGCCCTTCCCCTTCAAACCAACATTGTCCTCAATGTTGAACAACTCTGGATGTTGTTACAGAAAATCTTCACCTTCCCAAGTTGCATCTTCACTACTTTGGTTTTTCCACTTGATCAAATATTCCCTAATCTCTTTGATTCTCAACCTCTTATTACGTGTTTAGAGGATCTTCTTTGGTTCCAAAATGACTTGTCCTTCTTCATCTAGTTTTGGGAGCTCTATCTGGGTAGAAAATTTCTGTCCAATGACCTTCTTCAAACAAGAAACATGAAATACTGGGTGTATGTGAGATGAATGAGGTAACTCGAGCTTATAAGCCACACTTCCAATTTTTTGTAGAACCTGATAAGGGCCATAATACTTAGGAACAAGTTTGTTGTCCTTTTTCTATTGCTTCAAGGACATCTACTTGTAAGGCTACAAACGAACAAATACCCAGTCACCCACCTCAAAATTTTGCTCACTATGGTATTGATCTATTTTTTACTTCATCCTATTTTGTGCCAAGGACAAATTCTCTCTCAAACTAGCCAAAACCTCTTGTTGATGTTGAATTTGCTCTTCCACATCTCAAACCTTGGTGTGCACCTTTAATGAAGAAGTGATGGAAGGTGGATGGTAACCATATAGTGATAGAAATGGAGACATTTTAGAAGAGGTATGGAAAGATGTGTTATACCACCATTCTACAAGTGGTATCCATTTAAACCAATGTTCTTGTTTATCCAATACAAAACAATAGAAATACCCCTCTAAACATTTGTTAACCACTTTAGTTTGTCCATCAGATTGGGGGTGGTAAGATGAGCTATGAGCTAGCTGAGTACCCAAACAAGAAAATAGTTTAGTCCAGAAATTACTAGTGAAAATAGGATCATGATCACTTACAATTATTTTTGGGGTTCCATGTAATTTGAGAATTGCTTCCATAAAAATAGCCGCTACTGTACTTGCTGAAAATGGGTGTGAGAGAGCATAAAAATGGGCATATTTTGTAAGCCTATCCACAATGACCAAAATAACATTCTTACCTTCAGAACAAGGCAACCCAGTGATGAAATCCATGGAAACCTCCTCCCACCTTTGACTAGGAATTGCTAATGGTTGTAACAAACTTGGGGTCTTAACTGTTTCACCTTTATTCTATTGGCATATCAAGCATTTGTCCACAAAATTTTGTACATCTCCCTTGAGTCCTTCCCAAAATAATTCCTTCTTAATTCTATGATAAGTTTTCAAGAACCTTGAGTGTCCCCCAATTGGAGATGCATGCAACTCTACAAGAATCTTATGCTTAAGCTCTGATTTTTTTCAGAAGTATAACCTACCCTTATACCATAGGACATTACCTTTCCATTAAAATTTGTCAGAGGATAAATTACCTTACTGGAGATTTTGAATCAGAACCTATGTATCCTTGTCTTTCTCCCATTCTAACCTAGCTTCATCCACCCAATCTACTTTCAATATGGGCATTGCACAAAGTAATGCTTCTGTGGATGCATCCTGTCTGGATAGTGCATATACTACTACATTATATTTACCCTTCTTGTAGATGATTTCAAAATCATAACCCAACATTTTGGTTACCCATTTTTGTTGTTCCTCAGATAATAATCTTTGCTCCAAAAAGTATTTGAGACTATCATGATCCATTTTCACCTTAAAGTGTCTACCCATCAGATAAGGCCTCCATTGTTTAACTGCATGAAGAATAGCCATCATTTATTTATCATAGATATGTTTTTTTAGATTCTTACCTTTGAATTGATGACTTTCAAATGTAATGGGTCTTCCTTCCTGCATTAGTACTACCCTCAATCCAGACCCAGAAGCATCACATTCAATAGTGAATGTTTGTGAGAAGTCTGGAGTAGCCAAAACTAGAGTGGTGCACATAGTTACTTTTAGTTTCTCAAATGCTTTGGTGGCATCATCATTCCAATGGAAAGCATCCTTCTTTAGCAATGCAGTGAGTGGAGCTACTATGCTACCATAACATTTCACAAATATTCTATAGTAACCTATTAGTCCAAGGAACCCTCAAAGGTTTTTGAGAGTTTTTGGCATGGGCCATTCCATTATCACTTTGATCTTCTAGGGATCAACTTTTACCCCTTCATGGGAAACAATGTGACTGAGGTACTCTACCTACTATACTCCATAAGCAAATTTAGATGGCTTCGCATAAAGTTGGTGCTTCTCCAAAACTATCAACACCTATTTCACATGTTGCAGATGTGCTTCCCATGTCTGACTATAAATCAATATGTCATCAAAGAAAACTAGCACAAACTTCCTTAAAAAAGGCCTAAAAATAGTGTTCATCAAGCTTTGAAAAGTAGATGGTGCATTTGTAAGACCAAAGGGCATTACCAAAAACTCATAATGGTCCTCATGTGTTCTAAAAGTAGTTTTATGAACATCTTCATCATTGATTCTAATTTGATAGTGCCCTGAGCGAAGATCCAATTTTGTGAAATAATTAGCACCATGCAAATCATCAAGTAAATCATTAATTACTGGAATAGGAAACATATCTTTGATGGTGTACTTGTTGAGTTCCCTATAATTTGGGCACATCCTCCATGTGTCATCCTTCTTCTGCACCATGACCACTAGTGATGAATATGCACTTTGGCTATGCTTGATGATCCCTGCCTCCAACATCTCATGGACCATCTTTTCAATTTCACTCTTTTGTGCATATGGATATCTATATGGTCTGATATTTGGTGGTTGACTACCTAGAATTAGTTGAATGGCATGATCATGTTCTCTTTTTGGTGGTATTCCTTTTGGCATGGCCCCAAAAATAGATGAGTGGTCTTCAAGAATTATTTTTAGATCAGGATGTGTAGATGCCTGTGTGGGTTAAACTTCTATGGAGCATAATCATGTAATAATTCCCTCTAACCCCTTTTTTAGCATCTTGGTCATTTGATGTGAACTAATCAATTATGGAGATTTTGCATGTAATCCATGTAGTTCAATTTTATTACCTTCAGAATGAAAGTGCATGAATAGTTCTTGGAAGTTCATCTCAATGGTACCTAAGGTTGTGAGCCATTGGACTCCCAAAACAATGTCTGTGTTACCCATGGGAATAGAAAACATAGGAGAGTCGAGATTGTACCCACCCATAGTAAGCTTAATACTATGGCATTTGCCTGAATAATTAATTATGCCACCATCTGCAATCATGACCTAAAATTCTAGTGCTAGGTAGATGAAATAGTTCAATCGAGTGGCCAAATTATGGTTTATAAAGTTATGTGTGCTCCCTAAATCAATCAACATTGTCACCTTCTATTTCTTGAGGAAACCCACCACCTTAAGAGTTTGTGGAGTGCTAATACTTGCAAGTGCATGACAAGAGATTGTAGGTTGGGAATCTTCAGGTACCTCCTCTATATCTTCCTCATCATCATTAGAGGCATCATCTACTTCATCTTTTTTTGGTCCCTCAATGTAGAATAGTTTCTTCTCAGTAGATCTATGTCCTTTAATCCACTTTCTATCACAACCAAAACATAATCCTTTTGCACGCTTCTCTTTAATTTGCTGAGGGGTCAATCTAGTAGGTGGAGGAAATGTTAGTGACAATATGCTATGATCTTTGAAGTGAGTGAATGGCTACTTCTTGTTGGCTATGAATTTTTCCTCAGATCTATGTGATAGGATAATAGAATCAAAAATATTAAGTGGATTAAACATGTGTACCTCATGTTGAATGTGGTCCTTGAGTCCACCCAAAAACACGTCATTCAAGTTTGCTTCAAAAATTGTCTCCACACATAAGGATAGGTTCTAAAAATGATGAATATAATCCTTGACGAAGCTAGTTTGTCACAATTTTGCTAGTTGACTAAAGGAATTCTCTGTCACACTATTGCCATAGTGTAGTTGTAACTCCTCTATAAAAACTGACCAGGTGACATTGAGAGTCATCTTTTTCTTTTGAGCACACAACCATCGATACCAAATGAATTGATCAGGTTCAAGATACAAGGATGCCATGGTAACATTATGTCCACTTGGAATTTGATGTAGGTCAAAAAAACTCTCCATTTGGTTGAGCCAATTGGGTGGATCTTTTCCATCAAATTTGTGCATATCCACCTTTGGTAATAGGTTCCTCTGTGGCCATGGAGTTGGATTTGAAGTAGACTGGTTAGGAGAACCACCCTGGTGGGTTTTTGAAATAGATTTAGCTTGATTATTTGAATAATTAATGTTCAAATCCATCATGATATCTCCCAAAATATCTTGTATGGATTGCATATGAGATTGTATGTCTTGCACCTCACTCTGAATGCCTTGCACACTATAGTCAAGCTGGCTCACTTTGTGATCTATGTCAAAAAACCCTAGTACAAAGGGTCTATTACATCCCCCTTATGAATCCATCTCTTCCTTGTTAGGATTTTTACCTAGAGTTTTAGCACCCTTCCCTTGGCCCTGAGTTTGTGGACCTACCATAAAAGGGTTTTATGATGTCGACCCTTATTGGCACTTTTGACCCAACTTTGACCAAGTGATTTTGGAATTATTTTGGCCTCAAATCAAAATATACAAATAAAATACCATATCCAAAATTTTCTAATATTTCCAAAAATGTAAATAACTTAGTAAAATTCTTTGAATTGTGCACTATAGAGCAATTTTATGAAAAACCATAAAATATAAATAACTTTTGTAAAACAGATCCAAATGAGCTGAAATTTTAAGGGAAGCTTAATTTTATTATTTATCACCTTAAATAAAAATTTTGTAGAGAAATTAGTAACTATTTTTTATATATCACAAAATTTAAAAATTTAGTGTTTCACCCACGAGATTGCCCAAATCGTAGCTCTGATACCACTTGTAATGAAATTACTTCAAGAATTAAGTATAACAGTATAATTATATCCAAATATGACTGAAATATATCCAAATATATGATAATAGATAAGCCACTTTGAGGGGGCAACCTCCACAAGCTTCAATAAGAGCAGAATTCACAATATGATGATAAATGATTACCCACTACCTCCTATATATAGTCTATCCAGGCCATGGTTACTCCATAGGACGACCTACTAATCAAAATAAAGCATAGATAAATGTAATATAATGTCAAATAGGGATAAGTAAGCCACAAGTCAGCTAATACTATCCTCATACATGTGATAGGTTAGGGGCATATCATAATTAGTGAGTTAAAATTGAAGATTAAATAGTTAATAAAACTATAGAAGTCATTACATTGTAATATTCTTTAGAAATCTTTAATTTTTATATATTTGAGTAATGATAAAGTTGATTCTATAAGAATATTTTGTAAATATCTTGGAGAAGGATTGGAATTTAGTTCTAAATGAGGAAGGGCCTTCTCAAAAGGAGTTATAGTGAAGATCCTAACCGTCATTAGTTAAGAGTATGTAAGTAGATTTCATTATTAATATTATTATATAAAGTGTGATACATGTGTGATTTATAAGTGTGAAGTATTTATTTATTTATGTCATAATAGTTTTATAGTATAACTATCCAGTAAATTCAATATACTGGAACTAGTAAATCAAGTTGATTTTTGAATCAATAATACATATATAATGCTAACATCTTTAAAAAGTCTACATACCCTAGATTGATAATTAATGTTAATCAAACTCAAGAATATGGTATTCACTAGGTAATTAGTCTACATAATATTTTGGTGCCATTATCGAGGAGGGTATCAATTATTGTTTTCTAAAATCAATCATTTTTTTTAAAGATTTGTTAATGTACTATTCTACCTAGTCAGGCAAGTCAAGTGAGGAAACTATGGTGTCTTATTTTACATATCTAAGTTCCTAAACATATATTTCTAGTTAGGAAAGTCAAGTAAGGGCACTATGGTGTCTTATGCCAGATATCTAAGTTTTTGAAAGTAAATGGTGCATAACCTTCAATGCCTCTTTGCAATCTTGTAATTTACTTAGTTCATGTTTTAAGTATTTATTTCCTATAAGAGTGATTTATTTTTTGCAAAGTGTGCCTTTAATTTTTCATCTTTCATTTCCTATTTTCTAAGATATTTTTTCTTCTTTCATTCCCTATTTTCTAGGATAATTTTCCTACTTTCATTTCCTATTTTCTAGGATAATTTTCCTACTTTCATTTTCTCCTTCCTAGAGTAATTTTATTGATTTTAGTAGATAACTTTACTATTTTATAGAAGTAAAATTTTAATTTTAGTTATTTTTATTTCCATAATCCTTTATTGTATTTTTTTCTTATTCTAAAATAACCCCCTAGAACACTCAAAAAACAAAAAGACACCAATCCTATATAAGAAGGAACAAGATAGCTGAAAGGTGTAACACAACATTTATGCATAGAGAAAGAGATTCTTGAGGGAGATCCCTATCAAACAAGCCACAAGTTACTATTGAGAAAGAACCACAAGTACCCACAACAACTAAGAACCTTGTTAAAAAATACACCATAAGCGGAAGGACTCTTGAAGAAGGAAACACTATAAATTGAAAGAAGCAACTTGCAAAAGAAGAAGTACTATTGGCTTTGAAAAAGGAAATAGAAGCAGAGGAAGCATTAACTAAGTTAGTAAAGAGAAATGAAAGATAAAAAATTCATGAATAAAACACTCCAAAAAGTATCATCAAAACAACATTCCATCAAGGATTTCTTGAATAAATCCAGGAAAGCTCAAGAGAATCTTCAGATTTATCATTAGGAAAAAAGAATGTGGATCAATAAATAAATGTTTACTATCATAATGACAAATACATTGATACAAAATTTGAATATGTGATCTTGAGTACCTTTACTATCCATATCATAGGAAAAGACATCATGAACAGAGAAAGAGACTTTGTGGATGACAATGGGACTCTAAACATAGTTACTTTTGAATTTCCTATTCCAGATGCAATAGGGATAACACAAATGAAAAATATCCCACCCTCAGCCTTGCTCAATTTTAGAGGTACATTATCAGAAGACCCAAAGACTTTTTTTTTGAATTTGATATTCTTTGTAGAAGTTATGACTATAGGCAAAATGCATAGAAATTGAAACTTTTTCTAGCCACCCTTAAGGACTTAACACTTCATTGGTTTATGGGACTAGGTAGTAATTTAGTCCTCACTTGGGAGGATATAAAATAAATTTCTAGCTAAGTATCAATAATATGGATGAGGAAGAAGCTATAGAAGAAATGACATCTTTAGGATGACTTAAAAAGGGGATGAATCTTTGGAAGACTATGTTAAACTATTCATATTTAGTGTAAAGAAATTCAAACAAAGTGCACTAGAAGAAGAACCTTTAAAACTCATTTTCTTGAAAGGAGTCCAAGAAGACTATCTAAAATCCTTAGACCTAATGAGTGGGGGAGATATCTCCCATCTACCATTTTTAGACATCAAGAAATTGAGCAAGAACTATTCCAAGTCTATCATAAACAAAATTAGGGGCATTTAAATTCCACTAGCAACTACAAGTGGCATATCAAAATCTAAATTTAGTAACCTATTACAAGACATGAAATAGGATATCATTAGTCATTTGGCTTCCCAACTAGATAACATATACTTAAGGAAGAAACAAGAAACCTTAGATCAAGCTTTGACCATCTATTGTCTAGATTGTAAGAGGAGAAAGACAGATTGTAGGTGTCATAAGATTTGGGTTAAAGTAGCTAACATCATAGTTAAAGAACCAAAAATAGTAGAGATGCATGATTTAGAAGGAGATAGAGACCAAGTTTTCTATATTGTACAAAGAAAGCCATGGGTTCAATGATCATCTTATCCAAATATGGGACAAAATTCATATTTTACAAATTCTACCTCTTTTAACTCATAATTTGCAAATACTACTCCCAATTAGACTTGTCCATAGATGAGTGTCCCACCTCTTAATTCTAACTAGAATCCACCTCATATAAGCTACCCCAACACCTCTTGTTAACCTCCAAAATATTCATCTCCACCTTCTAATTCCAACTGACATCCATCTGAAACAAGTTACCCCACCACCTCTTGAAAACCTCCATAAAATGCATCCCTATCTTGGACACAAGATTGGTAACCACCCTAAGGCCCACCCTTCAAAACTAGTGGAAAAAGCCCCATAAGCCCAATCAGCCCTAGGGAAACCATCAAGGATGATTCCCTCCATAACATCAACAACAACCTCCTTCTCTTATGCTTAATACAAAAATTGCACCTATGCCTAATCAGATCCTTGTCTAACCCATGCAAAACCATGAAAATAAGCTAGTTCAACTAAAATTTAGTACTAAACCTATCTAGTACCTAACATATGTGGTGAACATTAGTGAAGTTTACCAATAATTATGGAAAGTTATACCACCTCCAACCCCACCCATAATAATGGAGTCTGATCAAGAAACTTTAGAAGGTCATGCTAATCCACCCTCATAACCATAAGAACTATCTGAATCAAAAAATAAATCTATTACTAAAATATCCCCACCATTTTTAGAACATCTTACTTTTCAACACCATGTAATTAAGCCTAATTTGATTTCATAAGATAGCTCAAAAATCTCTATATTAAAATTCCCCTTTTTCAAGCCATCAATGATGTGCCCATATATTATAAAGCTATTAGAGACTTATGTCCACATAAACTTAGAAGGAAGAAAAAGGATCCCAATACAATGCATGTGATTAGCTAGTTGGCATACCTTATGTTAGGACACACCATGTCAAAGAAATATGTAGATCTAGGATGTCCAATAGTGACAGTCCAAATCCATGATCAGTAGTTGTCCAATGCATTGATAGGCCTAAGGGATACAATAAATGTAATGACAACTGAAAATATGCACAAATTATAGTTGAATAATATTCATCCCACATCTACAATGCTATAAATGGCTAACAGATCTACAGTTAGACTAGAAATAATCATTGAAGATCTTGTCATTACTATATATTCTTAGAAGTATCCTACAGATTTCATTATGCTAAAGCCTAAGACTAATTTGGATGGATATCCTCTTATCTTAGGATGTCCTTGGCTGACCACAGTTGATGCCTTCATTAGCTATTGATTAGGTGACATGTTGATCTTCAATGGAAACCAAACTAAGAAATTGGTCCTTTATCCTTCAACATAGTTAGCCTTGGCACCAAAGAATATGTTATGGGCTAAAGAAGATGAGATAGAGAAACCTCCACAGATTATTATATTTACCATAGACCATGCATGCACCTTGGCTGACTAGGAAGATGATACAATTCTCTCCAATGTTCTCTATAATAATTATGAAACTCATTCTACAGATCTCAACCACCTGCAATGTATTGAGTGCCCATTTTTTAGCTTCTAAGAAGCAGATAAATATGATGCATCTATATAAGAAATATTCCACTAGATATTACCTCATATTTTTAGACAAACCATATCTATTATCAATATAGAAATGATGAAATCACTCTCATGGCAAACTAAAATCTCTCTAAAAAAAACATTGCTTATTAATAGCAAGTTAGAGTCAAATGAAGAAAAGTGTTTAGTTAGTATGTTGCATGCAAACCAACTTGATTTTCAATGAAATTATGAGGACATGCACAAAATTAGCTTAGAAACATGCACACATCATATCTATATCAAATAAGAGTGCCAACCAATCAGACAACCAAAATGTAGGATGAATCTAGCTCTTAAAGAGATAGACAAAGTAGAATTGCAGAAATTACTGACCACTAAATTTATATATCCCATCTCAGATAGTGAATGAGTTTCATAATGGGTAATTATACCAAAGAAAAATAGTGAATGGTGTGTATGCATAGATTACAAGGAGATTAATATAGAAACTAGAAAGGATCATTTTCCTCTACCCTTCATTGATTAGGTGTTAGACATAGCAGTAGGGAAGAAATATTTTGCCTTTTTGGATGGCTTCAGTGGTTACAACTAGATTAGCATTGATCCTAAGGACCAAGAGAAGGCCACCTTCACTTTTCCCTAGGGTAATTATGCTTATTTTATATTACCTTTTGGGATGTGTAATGCTCCTACAATATTTTGGAGGGATGTCTTGAGTATCTTTGTAGATATGGCAAATGAATGTGTAGAAATTTATATGGATGACTTCACTGTTTATGGATAAATATTTGATGAGTGCCTGAACAACTTAGACAAAGTGATATAACACTGTTAGGATCACCATTTATCTTTAAGTCAAAAAAATGCTACATACTTATGATATAAGGAATTATCTTAGGCCACCATGTATCTACTAAAGGAATTAATGTTTACCTTGCAAAAATCAACATCATAAATATTTTTCCTATACCTCAAAAATAGAAAGATGTCAAGAGTTTTTTAGGACATGTTGGTTACTACAAGAGATTTATCAACAATTTTAGAAAAGTAGAAACACCATTATTGACTCTCTTGACTAAAGATGTTGAATTCATTTGGACACCTACCTATGATACAACCTTCAAATAATTGAAAGAATTATTGACCACCACCCCTGTTCTACGTGGTCTTGATTGGAAACTTCCCTTCCATATTCACATAGATGCTTTAGATACTTTCCTAGGAGTTATGCTAGGCCAAAAATAGGGAACACTCAATTATGATATCTATTTCATAAGCAATAACCTACAGGTAGCAAAATTAAATTACATAGTTACTAAAAAAGAGTTCGTAGTAATAATCTATGCTCTCAACAAGTTTTATCACTACATCATAGGGTATCAAGTCTTTGTTCATATACACCATGGAGTCATTTGATACCTTATGAACAAACCAACTATCCCAACCAGCATGATAAGATGGCTAATCTTATTACAAGAATTTGATATCACCATTGTAGATAAGCCTAGTAGGGACAACATCATGGATGATTTCTTATCATGCCTACAATCCCCTAAAGAATATACCATAGTGGATGACTCATTTCTATATGAGCATCTATTCTCCCTCATCCTTACTACACCTTGGTATGCTAATATTGCTAACTACCTTGCCACATGGTTACCTCCACAACACTCCTCCCTAAACAAAGAAGAGATTTGATGGTAGGTATTCATGGCTATCCATATTTATTTTCTATACTAGGCCTACCTCCATCATCATAATATGTCTCAGATAAGATGAAGTTTCAAATATCCTCAAATCCTACCATGATGAAACTTGTGGAGGGCACTTTGCATCCAAGCGTACAATAATAAAAATCTTGAATACAGGATATTATTGGCCCTCACTCCATAAAAATTCAATAAGGTATAATAATCATTATGATAGATGTTAGTGTATAGGGAGACCTACATATTTAAATGAGATGCCTTTACAACCTCAAATGGTGCTTGAACCATTTGAAAAATGGAGCCTAGACTTTATAGGACCTTTTGATCCAAAATCCAATAACAAAGAGTACATTCTTGTATGTACTAATTATGTCACTAAATGGGTGGAAGTCAAAGCTCTTACACATGCCAGGGATGAGAAGGTGGTAGCTTTCCTCTACAAATAAATATTCACAAGATATGGTGTGCCATGAGAAATAGTCACTGATCAAGGATCCCAATTCACTACTATTTTAATTATTTATTTGGTCCAAAAATATGAGATTAGACATAAGAAATCAACTCCATATCATCCATAGTCTAATAGATAGGTGGAACTCACCAACAAGGAGTTAGAAAATATTTTGATCAAGACTATTAGTATGTCCTATAAGGATTGGAAGGTTAGACTTCCTAAAGTTATTTGAGCTTATAAAATCACATGGAAGACTACTATAGGCTTCACTCCATATGAGTTGGTCTATGGAAAGAAACCTCTCTTGATAATATAATTTGAGCATAAGACCTTATGGATAACACTAGAACTTGGGATGGATATATCTAAAGCACAGAAAGAAAATATTATGTAACTGAATGCCTTAGATGAATACAAACACTAGGCATTCTAGATCATAGAACTTGTATAACACTAGTAGATTAGTTGGAATGATAGGTACATTAAGACCTAAAAATTCAATGTAAGATATTGGACCCTTATTTTTTATTCAAAATACAAGGATCACAAGGGAAAACTCTAGATGAAATGGCTTCGACTATTTGATATTGAGCATGTTTATGACAATGGAGTTGTGCAACTCTAAACCATTGATCTGGTAAGATTTCATCTATTGGTCAATCACCACATATTAAATTTGTACAAAAATCCACTCACTTAGGAGGAGTTTTCCAAGCACATACACACAATTATAAAATGGATACAATGATGTGTTGGATCAGCATGATGTCTGACCAAACAAAGGGAGAACTAACTAACACATAGATGAAGGAGAGGTGGACATCCTAGCCCTCCTCTGGCATGAAGACTAAGACCTTCACTTGGTCTTTGACCAGTCACCCTCACTAATGACTCGGTAAAGACCCAAAATAAAAATTCTAATATAATAATTAGTTAGAGTAAAAAAAACACCAATAATGAAAACCCTTTTTGGGGGTTGTTGGTAGTTTCTAGGTAGAAAACTAACCTACTGGCTACCCAGAACTGTAAAATGGGCTTAAATAGAAAACCAACTTACTAGCTATTTAAGGGTTAAAAAATGAAAAATAAATATCATTCTAAGCAAATTATTCATCTTCATTCAATTTCTATAGGACCTTTTGTAGCTACTATAGGCACCTCCTTCAGTTGTTATAAACTCTTTTGTAGCTATTGTGGGCACTTTTCCCATAACTAGGCATAACCTTACAGTTGTTACAGGCATCATCTCTAGTTGTTACATGTATACCCTAACATATTTCTATGATATGGCCTTAGCTATGAGCTTTTAAGAATACAAATAATACACCAAAAAAGTTAGAGGAAGAATGAAGGAGGATTAGAGTAGAAAATTCAAAACCTTGCTCAAGCATATCCCTGAATAACAAGACAAAGTCACTAGATAAAATCGATAGGTAGTAATAAACATAAAGGTAAATTATGTAGACTCATACAGAGGAAGATCACAAAGCAAAAAAACCTTAGGCTATCCTCTTCCATTTTTATGCAACACTTGACTTGGATCACCTAGCTCTGCAATTACTACCTTATGGTTGGAGAGCAATAATCTCTCATCTAAGTCTAAGACCCCTATTCTAGTTGCATACAGGCTATCATGAATCACATGCAAGAATGCTGAGGGAACCATAGAAGCCTACCATCTTATGATCCCATAATTACTCCAAAGGTGCCCAATTTAGTCTTGTTATAACTATAAGCACAATCATTACATTCTATCAACCACTTGCATGTAAACACTCACATGCAAATCCTTGATGTAACCCTAGGAAAATCATTAAAAAGGTATGACATATATTTTAATCATTGAATAGTATTCATTATTTTAATATAACATGTATGATATTGAAAAAAATATTAAATCATGGAACACATCATTCATTAATACCCCTCAATTCACACTTAAACCCACATGATGATGTCCCAACCTATACTTAAACCCATAATTATGAGCCCATTCTATCCCTTCTATCATATTCACTCCATGTCACTTGAGGACATGTGATAGCTCACATGGGAGGGAGGATGCTAAGGGTAAGAATACCACACACTACAAGATCTATACATGTGGGATTAGATGCCATAATGAAGCCATAATACCTTATAGGGAAAATAATCAATTTCATTGCTTTCTCTTGTAAGTACAACCATTCACACAAATTTAAAGCACACCATAACCTAAAACAATAAACCACCATTGTTTAATAAACCCTACTTTGTTACAAGTAGAGTTTTATAAACCAAATAGAGTGTGTTTCTAATTACTACTTGAAAGGATTGATAGAAAAGCTAAACATATTATAATGGGAGGGATAATTATGAGGAGAGAACCCATGGATCATAGGAAACTTTAGGGAGACCAAGCTAGCTAGGTTGTCTTCAATAGAGCTAGTTAAAGCACTTATTTTGAGAAATTATAACATTTATTAAAACCCCTTGCTATGGAATTTATAGGATCCTTTAATGGAGACCAATCTACTATACATGGCATGACATTCCCAATCACTATAGAATTGGTGAGCCAGGCAACTAGGCTACCAAGTATAGGAGAGAATTGGTAAGGCAAACCCAATGTTCAGGAAGCTAGACAATAGTTTTGTTAAGGAGATGAAAGACTAGTATTGAAGAAAGGTGGTGTGGAAAGACTCATCTTACCTATAACTTGGAGGGAGATATCCTCATACATCATCAGATATATGACCTATGAAGGAAGGTATTCCCTAATTTATACTTTTTAGTTTAATTTTTTGAATAATTTAAGGTATGATAGAACCATTAATGTTCCAAATCACCTATGAAACATTCTAAAAAAGATGTCTAAAGAGTAACAAAATGGTATTTAAAAATCTCTATCCCATCATTGCCTAATATGGTTGATAACTAAACATGGAATAAACTCTGTCAGACATGATCTAAGTTAGGAATTGTTTTTATCCCTAGGGAATAATGAACCTCAATAAGAAGAGGGTAATAATGAGGAGGAATCCATTAAGGAGCAGGCCCAACATATTTTACAAGAAGATGTTATGGGCACTAGTGCTACTAGCCAACTCATTGCTACTGAGGGTCCATCGGAAACTGCTATGGGTAGAAGAAAGAGAAGGAAACTCGTCTTACCTCCTTTTGACATAGAGGAGGGAAGTATACAATAACATATTCCTTCTCCCACTATCTAATCACCATATATTGATTCTTCCACCATGGCTCTTTCAAGAAATAAGAGGTTATTCCATCAGCTATTGCACAAGAAGAACAAGTTCCATCAGCCACCCCTCCTAGAAGGAAGATGAAAATTGAAGAAAAGAAACCCACTATATCAAGAAGGATACCTCTTCTTAGGATATATCAAATAATTAAGAAAAAAAAGATAACTACAACCTCCTCACCCATAGACATCAATGGGGATGAAAATCCAAAGAAAGAGCCCAGGTTTTAAAAGACCCTTGATGGGTTTAAAATAGAAGAATAGTCTATTGATGAGGAATCTGCCAAGGAAGAAGAAGGGAAATCACCCCAACCATCTAGATTCATTGAGGAAGACATTGATATCCTCAAACACATTGGGTATATAGAAGAGGAATTGAGAATGATAGATCAACTTGTAGTAGAAGAAGAATTTATTAAAGAAGAGACTATGGAAAAAGAAGAAGAACAAGGGATATTTTCTCATGCCTAGGAGTTCTAAAAATTAGAACAAGATATGAAAGAAATATATATACTGAGGAATGAGATAACAAAATTGAAAGGTAAGTGAGGCATTGAAATACTTCTAGGGGTATAAAATTTTGTAGAACCTCCTATAAATAGGGAAAGGTTATTGGAGGAACTTGTAGTAGCTTCCCTAGAGGAACCTATAACAACTTCATCTACCTCGGCCATAGAAGCACTTGTAGTAGACTATGATCTAACTTTTTTACCCTTTTGTAATATATTTCCTCCTCCATTTCCATCTACAAAAACACCTATAGTAAAAGTTATTGATGTAGATCTTTCAACTGCCACACCTATAGAAACTGATGACCACTTTCATTTTCTTAAGGAATAATTTAGTGATGATGAAACTCACTACAAGAAGTTAGTGAAAATATTTAAGATATATGTTAAAATAAGAGAACAACAAGATGACTTAAAATAAAGACTATAAATGGATGAAACTAGGACCAAGTATTTGAAGGAAAAAATTAATAAAATTCATGAAACCACTAAAATGTTAATGGAGTGTAGATCACCTTATAGGGTGTATGTTGTCTAATTAGAAGAGAGATGTCTTAAATTTAGATATGATAGGATTTATAATGATCATTATTACAATGTTTGTGCCCCCAAATCTTGATTTGAAGTTTATAGACATGTTGACCTTGATCTCCAAGCATAATTAAGTAAGTTTTACATACATCAATATGTTGTACCCAGTGATGCAGATTAGAATCCAAACATTTATTTGAGGGATGCCCAACTGAATGCATTTTATTCATATGTTCTTAATGAAATAAGAATAAGGAAACAATTGGAAGAGTATTAATAAAAATAAAAGAAATTACTTTGATGACCAGGGGTGAATAAAGTAATCTAGATGCTATAATAGAAGAATGGATCTCATTCATGAACTCAAGTACTCCACAAGCATGGGTTTTCATAAAATAGGTAGAAGTTTAGAATAATTATTTGAGTCTTATGGAAGGGGATGGAAATAGATTTTTTCTTTCTTGTTCCCACACATGGATAGAACTCTCTGATGATTTAAAAATAAAAGAGCCTTACTCCGTTCAAAACCTTAGGGAGGCCATACATAGATTATACATGTATATTGAGCTTGTCAAGAGGAAAAGGGTAAAATGGTTAGGATTGATGTTTCAACCTCTCTTTTTTTTGGTTCCCAATTCCTAACTGGGAGGGAAAGGTCCCAGTTGATAGAGAGGTTGAGAATAAAATATGGGAGAATATTGATGATGTTAAAGGCTTCTATATCCTTGAAGGGTTAGATTGCATTAAACCCCTTGATTTGAAAAAAATTTGTGGTTTCAAAATGTAGTTAAGGCTTGCTCAAGGTCGAGTAAGAGGTTAAGTAGGGGGTGTGATGAGGCCACCAATTTCTCTATTTTATAACCTCATCCATTCCTAGTATATATTTTTTTAATGTAAATCTATAACTATCCATGACTCATATAAATGAATGAATAAATTTATGATTTTGTGTGTACATTGATATATATATATATATATGTTTATGTTATATTATGAATTATTGGTGATTTTTCCTTGATTATATTATACTTGTGTAACTTTATTTAACAAGAATTTGAAGGATAATGTAAGGCTATAGGATCTCATTTGGGCACAACACTTATAGGTTGCCCATAACAACTATAGGCTCCACCTACAAGCTACTCATATCCACTAAAGGTTTCATGTAACAACTATAGGCTTCACCTATAGGTTACTCATAGCTACTACAGAGTGTGCATAACAAATGTAAGATTCACCTAAAAGTTATTTTTAGCCACTAAAAAGTGCCCATAGCAATTGTAGGGTTCATTTATAGGTTTCCCACAACCACTATACAAAATAGAGCTATTGTTATGATTAGATATTAAGGACACATCCATCTATCTTGGGAACCAAATGGATGATTGGAAAATACCATAGTTGTTGTATGGACTCACTACATGGAAGGAAATTTGGATGTGATGCCAAAGATGAGAAAGACAAGGACAATGAGAAGGAGACAAAAATAAATAAAACAAAAAAATAGTATACCTTGTCCTTAACTTAGTCAAGCCTAAAACAAGTAACTTTAGTTACTAACCACTTGAAGGTTGACTAGGGCAGTTTCTAAAGTATTTGTATTTTTTATAGTTTGGTATGTTTAGTTAGAAGTTAATAAACTACCTCCTATATTTGATTGTAGAACCTAGATCAGATTAGGAAGTAGTGAGTTGAAATTGAAGATTGGATAACTAATAGAACTATAGAAGTCATTGCATTGTAATCTTCTGTAAAAATCTTTAATTGCTGAAAATTTGAGTAATGAGAAAGTTGATTCTATAAGAATCTTTTGTAAATATATTAGAAGGATTGGAACTCAGATCTAAATGAGGAAGGTCCCCCTCAAAAGGAGTTGTAGTGAATATATTTACCTTCCTTAGTTAAGAGTGTGTAAATAGATTTCATTGTTAATTTGATTATATAAAGTGTGATGCATGTGTGATTTATAAGTGTGAAGTATTTTTGTATTTCTATCATAATAGTTTCATAGTATAACTATTTTGTGAATTCAACATAAGTTTATTGTACTAAAACTAGTAAAGCAAGATAATTTATGAATCAATAATGCATATATAGTGCTAACATCCTTGAAAAGTGTACACACCCTGGGTTGATAATTAATGTTAATCAAACTCAAGAATTTAGTATTCACTAGGTAATTAGTCTACACAACAATCCTTCTTATGAAATATTGAGAGTTGATTCATGATGGAACTCACTTTAGAACTATTTTAATCTTCAAACCCTAACCCTCCATCATGCTTGATAAAACAATATTTGAATCACTTGAAAAATGGGGGTTAGTGTGTAAGATACACTAAATGTGTGATCCAAACCCCTTGTGTGGGCATGCTACCTACATACCAATAATATGAAGAGGGATAAAGCCTTATGTAGTTATTCCACCTAATGTGCTTTATGAAATAGTGTGATACAGATGCAAAAATACCAAATTAAGAGTGCTTGAGGTGGCTAGGGACTAGTATGAGGGTTTGAGTGTGTTTACAGTTGTGTTGGGTGACTATATGTAGAGAATAGGGAAGTTTGACTTAGTTATTTTTTTGTATTTTTTGCTTGCTTTGTAATATTTAGCACCTCCTTTGTAAGTGAGCTTTGAGTGGGCTTTTATAAGGAATAATTGGTCAATGGTTAGATGTATTTATGCTAAGTCAACATAATGAATGATAAGAATCAGATGACAATGATCATTTAGACTTAAAATGGAAATGGAAAAGAGTTCCAAAAATATGACACCCTAGGGTCTGACACTATAGTCTAGGTATGGTACTCCTATCATATAGGCTCAAGACCTAGGGGAATAGGATTGGCCTAGGAAATACAATCTGAATAAGGTGAAATGACCGTTCAAAATGTTTTGGATGACTAGTAATGAGTGAAAATGTGTCTATAAGGGTCACAAGAGAATGTAAAAAGGAGATATGGATAGGGTGTCAAAATCCACACTAAAACTACCAATTTGGACATTTTATATGACTAAAAAAAACATGATGGAATATAATGAGAATCCTAAGGTCCCAATATTTTTATTAACTATCAAAATGTTCAAGAAAAACACGCACAATTATTTGGTTGCATCTAGTTCCTTAACCAATATGATACCTACAACTATATGCAATAAGATGGGTTTGACCTAGATAAGTAAAAAAGAGTGGTCCTATAGTTGGAAAAATTTCTATCCCATACATTTAAGAGATGATAAATGCACACATCCATATTGAATCTAATCTATGTGTATAATATTACATCAATATTCTTGTAGTTCACATTCTATAAACTTATGGCCTATTTATAAGTTGATATTTGTCAAATACATTGAATGGATACATAGCTATCAACTTCTCATACATGTGGATGCCATGAAAAGGAGTAAAAAACCAAATATGAGTATATTTTTAATTGAATATGAATAATCTAATCATAGAATATAATGCCAAGAATGAAAAGGTTGACTTTATTTCTTTACATGCATGTGTGTATACATTCACTACCAAGCAAGATATTCATGAACAAGAATTTGAAGGTCCTTATTAGTTATGGACTCTCTATTTCAATGAAGTAATTTCAAATCAAGGCTCAAGTGTTGGCATAGCTTTGATCGACCTAGATGGGAAGCATTATCTAGACACATATATATTATAGCTCCCTTTCACTAATAACAAATTTGAGTATGAATCTCTAATCCTTGGTGTATAGTTCATATTGAAGTATAATGTTATGTAGTTACATATATTTGGTGATTAATAATTGGTTATTAATCAGATCATAATTAAATATTAATAAAAATCACTTACTTGAAGTACAAACAATGAGAATAGGACTTAATCAAGTCCTTTAAGGCATTCAGCATCAAATCCATCTCAAGAGAAGGTAACTAGATGATAGACTCACTAGTAGATTTAGATACCAATCTAGCACCACTCAAATAATCCAAGATGTATAAATTATTTGTGGAGTTGGTTCCTTATCCCTATATCCCAGACAATGTGGATAATTTATAGCATTTGAGGACAATCAACAAATCAAATAATTCATGAGAATTTTGAAACCTTTAAATCTTGAATAATAGATGAAAAGGATGTTGAACACATGAATATCAAAGACATAAGAGAATATGGTATCCTAAAGTTGAAGGAGAACCACATCCCTTTGGGGATGGTTTCCATAGAATGAGATTTTGATGTGGATGCATAAGCTCAAAAGTAAAAGTAGTGTAAAATAACTGAATCTAATTTTATCAAAGATAATCTAGGCACTAACAAAAATTATTAGTATGTGAACATTGGCCTAATTTACATTGAAAGTGATAAACAAAAGTTGAATATTATAATATGTGATTTCATATACATATGAATATTTGAAAGTCTTTGACCCCATTCTCATCACATATACCATCCCATTGAAGCCATAATATAAGCCTTTTAGGCAAAGATAGAGGCCAGTAAATCCAATTATGGAACCTCTCATCCACATATAATTATATAAGCTACTGTATGCTAAGATTATCTTTCTAATCAGGCATTCCACCTAGGTAGCCAACTTAATACTAGTTATAAATAAAAATGGAAAAATCAAGTTCTATGTTGACTTAAGAATCTAAATAGATCATAAGAAAAGGATAACTATCCTTTACCTTCCCTACATGGAGTAATTAAAATGGTAAGTGGGTATGAGGTTATGTCCTTCTTGGATGGATTATTAGAATACAATTAGGTGCTATTAGAAGCACAAGACAAAATTAAGACTATATTTACCACCAAGTGGGGAACTTTTGCATACAAAAGGATGACTTTTGGCCTAATCGATGTAAGAGTAACCCTCCAAAGATATATGGAATTTTACATTCATGGGATTTTTGGTAAATTTATCATCATTTATATGGATGAATTAAAATTGTATTCCAAAGATAGAGTTAATAATGTTGATCATCTACAGAGAGTATTTGATAGATTTAAAAGATATGGGGTATTACTCAATCCAAAGAAGATTATCTTTGGATTCACTTAAGGAAATATGATAGGCCATGTTATCACTAAGTATGGGATATCCATTGATCTAGAATGAGTCTAGGACATTTTCAAGACAACACATCTTAACATAAAGGAGTTGTAGTCTTTCTTTGGTAAGATAAAAGTTATAAGGAAATTCATTTCTAGATTTACAGAGATTGTCAAACCTTTGAATGTTATGTTGAAGAAAGATGCCAAATAAAATAGACAATGGAGGCTAGGAGATATTTTTTAGGACATTAAAACATCCATTTCTTAGGATACAATCATGATCAACCCAAAATTCAATAAAGATTTTAGTATTTATTCATTTGCCCCATAATATACTATACCAGTTGTACTCACACAAAAGGTAGATGACAAGGAACATCTAATTACCTTCATGAGCTCCAATCTGAAGGATGCATAAATGAAGTACTCAATGATAATATATATATATATATATATGTATATATATATATATATATATATATGTATATATATGTATATATATATATGTATATATGTATATATATATGTGTGTGTGTGTGTGTGTGTGTATATATATATATATATATGAATTTATAAAAGATGTGAAAAAATTTAGGCATTACATTATAAGGAGTAAGACATATGCCATTATTTAAGACCTATTTGTTAAGCTAAGTCTTGGCCATAATGAGGTAAATGGATGGAAAAATTATAGGAGTTTGATCTTGAAATCAGACTATCTAAGATGGTAAGAGGCTAAGGAATCATACAAATCATGACTAAGACTAGTCCATGCATTTGTATTGAGAAATTCAATGAGACTTAGGTAGTTGATGGCGAGCAGTATACTCAAATTATCCATTATTTACTCACAGGTACATGTCCCCTTTAGCTAAATAGAGAACATAAATGAGACTTTATGATCAAATTAGCTCATTATATGATCAAGAATGGATTCATATACAAAAATAACTATGAGATAATCTACTTAAGATGTGTTTTAAAATAATAATCTACAAACATCTTAGATAATCTATATCAAAAGATAGGTAGTGGACATCTCTCAAGGAATGCAACAACTCATAAAATTTTGAGGATGGGATACTAATGGCCTAAAATCTTCAAATATTCCCACAAACATATTAGGACCTATCATGAGTGTTAGGTATTTATAAAAAGAGAAGTGAATGATGCCATGCTACTATAAATAGTCATCGAAGGACACCCTTTTACCTAATGGGGTCTTGACTTTATTGGGGCGATTAACCTAAACTCTTTGACAGGGCACCCATTTATCCTAATAGTTATTGACTATTACACCAAATGGATAGAATTTGTGGCCATAAATAATTATATATCATTGGATGTTATCAAATTTATGAATGAGAACATAATGACTAGGTTTATCCCTCTAATTTATTTAGTTTGTGATAATGGTCTAGTTTTATAGTCTACTGAATTCACTAAGTGGGCCTAGAATAACCAAATTACCATCAAGTTTTCTTCAAACTACTACCTATAAGGGAATGAAGTGGTTGAATCTACTAAAAATAACTTGTTGTATTCCATAAATAAGTTAGTAAAATACAAACTAAGAGAATGGTATCTACTACTGAAGTATGAATTATGGACATACTTAGCAAGACATAATCAATCCCTCAAGGCTTCACATTTTCTATTAGTGTATGAAAACAATAATTTTTCCCATTACATTTAAAATACTAGTGTACCAATTCATTCAAGAGTATATGGGGAAAATGAAGTAATATAGTCTAGACTAATTGACATAGTCCAGATGGAAGATGCAAGAACTGAAGAAATGCATAGCTTTAGCAAACACCAAGATATTATCAAAAGGTGGTTTGACAAGATATCTAAAACCAAAGATTTCAATATTTTAGACTTAAAGCTTCTATGGGATAAATCACATTAGAAGAGAGGACAACATGATAAGTTCACTCCTTTATGGATCGGAACCTATCAAATATCTAAGATACTAGGTAACAATGTCTTCCACTTAAAGTAACTCCAAGGTAATGACCTTTTCTTTCCAATAAAAGGACATTTTTTGAAACATTATTTCATGGTTGCTCCAAATAGAGATGATTCTGAATGACTTAAGTAGAGATGTAGTTGTAGGAGTAGGATAGATTTTCTACTTTATTCTATATTTCCTACTTTATAGAATAGATTACCTACTTTATAGATTAGATTTCCTAATTTATAGGTTAATATTTCTTAGTTTTGTAGATTAATCTTTCTTTTTTTTTCATTTGCTCTGGGTATATTTGTTGTAATTATTTCTAGGCTAGTTTTCTTTAAATTTTAGAATAAAGGAACTGATCTTTTATGCTAAATTTAAAAAAGACTTTACAAAAACAAGGGGATGATATAAAATAAAATAAAATTGATATTCATAAGGATTTATTCTAACAGTGCTTGTGATTATGGGATTGAGGTATGTGTTAAGATTAAATTAGGTCCTTCTTAGACTGAATGAGTTTTCTATACCTTTAGGATTTACTCTGATATACTCATGCAAATTTTAGAAAGACTTTCCATTTACAAAGATCATATACACTATTACATTCAAAAACTTGGATGAGAGATATTAAACATAGAAATGGATGCACACTAATAGGGACACATTGATTAGAATATGTTTTCTCACACATACACTCAGTTAATGGTGGTTCCTAACACTTCTATCTATGTTTTAAAAAAACCCATACAAACTGAGAGAAGATGGGCTATTCAAGTAATATCTATAAGTGATATGGATGTCTAGTTAGTAGCAGAGAAAGGCTTAAAGTGGAATTACAAGTATCTTTATCAAGGTTATATATGCCGAGTTGGTAGCATAGTAATGCTAAGGCTTCCCTTACTATTTGGTTTCAAAATATAAAGACAAAATGAAACCTATAATGTTTATCCAATTCTTTTTCAAAAATCTCATAACAAGAATAAAATGAATTTAACAAAATCACTCATAGATCCAAGGAGTGGAAAGGGTTAATATTTTACAGGAGGAAAGAATAGTCTTTTTCTAGGGAATGGTCTACTTATTATTTTCTTGTTAGGACTAAAATTTTGTTATGATGTATTTATAAGATTATAGGTTCTCAAATACTAGAGAGTATTTCTCCATTGAGTCACCATTTATTGTGCCCTAACACACACACACACACCCCATTTTGATTTTTTTTTAAAAATGAGGACCTACTATGATTGAATATCCTTATTCAACTTAAAATTCTATGATGTTTATTTTAAAAATGTGTAAGCTTGAGATTATTTCCAAAGTTTACAATACATTTCAAGGTTATGAAGAGAGGAATAAAAACTATGTATAATCTATTCACATGATTTATTTTTTAACTTTTATTTTATTTCAATTCAAAAGGATTATGTACATGCCATATTTTTAATTTAAAGGATAACCAGGTTGATGCATATTGTCTAGTTTATTCTTTGCATATGATGAGTCTTAAATAGGTTATTCCATACTTAAGTGTTTCCCCAAGATACCTCTAGGCTCATCTACTTTTGACACTTAACATCATTTTTCTTACCTAAAGCCAAAGTGAAGAGCATAAGTCACCTAAATAAGTGGATCACTAATATCCATCCACATGTCAACATCTTAATAACCTAGAGGTGACATTAATGAAGTCAATTATACAATTATTATGGATAATTAGAGAAACAAGAGTCATCCACATGTCACCATCCCACTAACTTAGAGGTGACATAAATAAAGTTCCTTGTATAATTATTTTGGGGAAGTGAAGTAGTGGGATCCTTCCGAATGTCATCATCTTCCTAATCTAGAGGTGACTTAATGATAATAAATTTTATGCTATGGGCAAGAAATTCACCAGGATCATGCCACATGTCACCATCCCCCTAAATCATGACTAGAGGAATGAAGTACACTAGGCCAAATCTAAGTAACAAGTAGTCCAATAATACAAAGACACATGTCACTCATCCACATAAATAAATAATGAAGACATGAATAGCCTGAAAGCATAGAAAATAGACATTTGTCATATTATACTATGTATTGTGAGTAAGTAAAAGAATCCATATGGTAATAAAATTAGTAAAAATCAACATTATTAAATTCAAATTAGAAAAATAGATAGGTAATGGACTGTAGGATATTTTTACCATTAATTCAAATGTATTGGTGACTTAATACATTCAATTCATGAAGCTAATGAATCTAAAGAAATAAAATTTGAGTTATCATACTTAATGTAATCACATTGCCAACCTAGCTACCAAGTGAAAACTATAAATTTGAATCCTCATAATGACCAATATATTTTAGGCTATTAAAATAATAGACATATTCTTACTTAATTTTTAATGGCTTCCACATCTCACACTCTTCCTCTTTATGCATATTTAATTATAGGACCAACTAAGTACACTGACACATCATTTTATTTGGAAACTAAACCATGATTTCAAACACTATTTATCTATTTGGGATGACGATGTTGTGGATCCATATAGGGTGGAAGATGATCTCTTGTATTTTCACATATGGATATAAGGATGACTTTTTGGAAATAAAAGCAACTTACCTACATAATGCTATAACCAAGCCCAAGGTAATGCCTTATGTTTATTTACTATTTGATTTATTTATGAATGGGAAAATATCTATAAAAATAATACATTTATGACTTATCAAAAATCATGTAGCATATATAAATGAAAATGCATTTGAAAGGTATTATAATATCCCTATTGTAGAGACGACCTATAGGAAGGATATTTTAAATTCATGGCTCATTAAAAATAATATCCAAAACAAATTGCAAGAATGGGATGAAAACCCAAGCATCTTTGTGATTAAAGGCCCTACTTCTATTATTCCCATAACCACCTTCAGACCAAGGGTAAGGATTGATATGGATTTATTAAATAGAATATATGTCTTCCTAAATATTTTTTATGTCAATGAGATATGGATCCCTTTGTTAGACATCATCCTAACTTCCATCAAATTAATCACCCTAGGGAAGTTAATGAACTAGAATTTAATTCAATGAATCACCAATATAAGGAGCTTACTAGATGTCTTATTTGGTAGATGTTGTGACTATAAAAGTGCATTGAACTTATGAGGAACCCTAACAAATATATAAAGAGTATAAAAAGAATAGGATTTGGGATGATTTTAATGTATTCCATGTTAATAGGTTCAAAGAGAACATAAAAAGGTTTCTAAAGACCTTTTATCATATGGTGTACCACGACATAGATCAGAATAACATTCCTAGGTTGTCAGACCCTATAAAGAAAAGTATTTGGAGAATGGGTGATTACTAGTTCTATCTTGAGTGTACTGTAATCAAGATAAAGGGAACTAAGACACACCCTCTATATTTACCATGGATTGTTCATGAAAAATTAGTTGAGTAGTTAATTACTACTCAATTGGTAGATAGTGTTGATGTTGAGTTGTATATGGTTAAGCAAGTAATTATTCACCCAACCCCTCTTAGCATTAGATGAATACAATATATAAGTTGAGAAAACTTATAGTTGGTGGTAAAAATCATGGTGCACTATGGATTAAAATGGGTACCATTTAGACATTATAACCCTAGAATAAATGTCAAGGAACATATAAATAAATATGAGAAGAAGGTGAAAATTAACTATGGGCACCACTCCTACAATCATGACAATGTATAAATGAATGCAGAAGATGACATTGAGGAGGTTGTAAGGATGTGCATGGTAAACATATCAATGATTGTATCACAAAAGATCCAATATGATCCCACCATTATTGAACAATATTCCAAGAGGATTGAAAGTGAACAATGTGTTTATGCACATGGTCAGGGGGACCTTCCATAAATAAAATAAGATATGTATGAATAAGTTAGCCTATATGGGGAGGTCAATGTTGAACACATATTTGATAATATCAATCAAAATTAAATTTTTTGCTATGTAGTTATAATGTATATCTTAAATAATTTAACAAAATTTTGGTTAAGACAAGTGAGTGAAAAAATATTAAAGACACACCAAGGATCTTGAAGCTCAAAAAAATACCAAAGAGACTACAAATGCATAAAGATTCACACCATGTAAACCTCTTATATACCTTGCTCATTATTGAGATGCAACTTGGATGTAGCTTTTAGATGGTCTCTGTCAATGTAAATTTGAAGTTAAGCATCTCCATAAAAGTTATATATCATAAAGACTTCTATTAAAGATTTTATATTGATGAATAAATTTATCTTGATAAAATTCTAGGACTTAGCTATATCACTTGAGCATAAGAATAGTGATATGAATGATATTATTTATAATAAAACTATATTGATGAGGACCATTCATCATGAAGTCAAGATGAATGGTTACCAAAGGTTCCTAAAGTGTGCACACGGATCAAGCACATGGATCAATGATGTAAGCCCTTCATCTCAATCAATATGAAGGGTACAACATCCACTCCAAGAGAGCACATGGAACTTAAAGGTGGGCCATTAATCTTGTTTCCAATATGAAGGTTGGAGGATAATTGCACTTTATTACTAATTATTTTCATAATTTTTGTGCTCTCAAGGTTATATCCTTAGGATATCAAGATTCTCTTTTACATGAAGATGCCCACTTAGAGGGAAAAGAAGAATTAATTAATAATTAGAAGAGTAATTAAATAAATAACTCAAATACATATTTAATTAATAAAATGTGATGAATTGATCATTAGAATAAAATTTAGACAAAGGAAGTGATTCAACAAAGAATGATAATTGATCAGAGAAATGATAATTGAATAGTGAATAGAGAACTGAACAATGACTAGATAATGGATTAGTGAATAGAGAATTGAACATAGAATTGATTAGTGAATAAAACATTGATCAATGAATAAAGAATTAATTAGTGAATAGATAATTGAATAGTGAATTAAACACAAAATTGATCAAGATGTATGAAATTATGAGAAGTCATCCCCTTGTGTAATTTGATACAAACATGATAAAATTGGAGTGTCTACATTTGACCCTATTTGAGGAGACATTATGAGACACAAGTAACAACTTTTCAAATTATAAAAAATTCAAAAAATTTAGCATAGAAGAAATGTTGACAAGAGAGTTATTTTTGATGAAATATTGCTAAAATTTATAGTAAAATGACTTCAAACATGCCCCAATGTGTTATCAATTAAGCCTTGGATGCCCCCTCAAGGTGATATTCAAGAAAATTTAGGTTGAGTGAGCCCTTTAAATGATGGTAAAATTATGTATAAATAATACACAATGAGTAAAAATGAAAGAAATAGATGAAAAATGGACACTTGGGCTAAAAATAAGCCTCGCTAGAAGAAAAATAATGTAGTGAGGGGAAAAAATTCAAATAAAAGGTTATACATTCACCCTAGGGTAAAAAAATAGTTCATTTTCACCCTCTCATTTGAAAAATTACACGTGCTAATTTTTTCATGAGAGATCAAAACAAAATTACACACTGACAACAATCAATATCACTTTTAGACCAAGTCTGAGAGCACATGCAACCATAAAGATAGGGTGACTAGTAGGTAATATTACCAATAAAATTTTCACCTTGATGAAGCAGATTACTTGGATCTCCTTCAAACCTAAAATAACATTGGATTTGTTTATAGGTAGTGTGATACTTGTACTTAGACCAAACCTCTAGATTGTGAGGTTAGCTCCTTTGATGTATCAACTCTGGATCTATTAATAAAACCTAATTTATATTTTGGGTTGAAAAGAGTTATAAGTATCAATAAAATGGAAATATATACTAATTATGGTGATATACCTATATTTTTAGTTCATCCACTCAATTTGAACTCATACAAAACTAATGAGTCATAAATGGACTCAAAAACTATCTCCAAGGCTTATTTTGTAATAGTGTTTCACATGGAGGTATTGATGTATGATTATAGATTGGATTTAAAGGGATATATGTCTATTGAGACACTATTTAACCTTGTTACACTACAAATCTGATCATCAACCTTTGACACTTCATATAACTTACAAAAGATAGGTATTGCAAGGACATGCTAAGGGATGATTCATACCAATTTTACACATCTAAAAAATATTATACATACTATAATTTAATAATAAAGATGATAAAATAGTCTATTTTATTGATTCAAGATGTTATAAAGCTCAATCTTGTTAGAGTTTCATCATGTCCAAAAGAGGGATCTTGAAAATAGGTCTAAAATCTTGAATATATAGCATGAGAAGAGAAAAAGCCAAGAGATTGGTGTATAATATATAAGGAAGATTTATCCAATTATAAACTAATGTAAAATCTAGTTACAAACAATTATCAATGGTCCTTAAGATATCTCTTTAAATCTATTACTCTTGCATGCTCCTTTTGGCATTAGAAATAAGGTGGTGGGCCATATGTTATTCCATTATTTGGTTAGATAACTCTTAAAAACATAATATAAATTTAAGTGATAAACATTCCCTACATGAAAACTATGGAACATGCATATATTGTTAGCCAAGGATTAGTTAACTCATGATTGGCACTTAAGATCAGTTAGCTCATTCTTTAGCCCTCCTTTGTATTGATTGCCACTTAGGTCTAGTTGTGAATGGAAACTCCTTTTGAATATTAGTTATCTAATTTTATTTCAACTTAATACCATTATGAAGTATGATAAATACACATAAACTCATTTGATATCCCTTTTATTCCATTTTCAACTTTCATTGATTGACAAAATAAGTATACTAGGCCAATTAGGCTTAGTAACCTAACTTATTTGCACTTGATATCCATAATAACCTGCATAAAATTTTTAAAACCTGAAAATATGTTGAATTTAAGACATGAACCAATGCCTCATATCATGAAATGATTCCTCCTTGGCAAAAAAATTTGTAAATTAGTCAAACTAGTTGACTAGGCCAGATTATCTTCAATTATGTAGACTGGCTGATTTAAATGAGATCCCAAGGGAACTTGAAGTCATGTTTATAATAATATAATGATTTTATGAGGTAGAAAAAGTGTCAGAATTTTCTCTCAAATTCTTATAATTTATTTAAACTACATTGTACCTCTCTTTGTGCACATTTTATTCTCAAAATACTATTTTATGCAATGTTTGTACAACATTCTTACAATAAATTGTCATGGACATGAATATTTCATAGTTTAATTGATGACCTAGGTGGTTATCAAGAGGTTTCAATTATTTTGGATCCGTTATTCTTCAATTCTTCATAAATAGGTCTATAGTAGGGCTTTGAAAAGGTTTTTAGAGTGCTCAATGTTCTTATTGATGATTCATAAATATTGAGCATTGAATTACTAAACCAATACCACAAAAAATTAGTTTATTAGGCCCTATAACTCCCCTAAGGTACTTATATTCCCATGAAAAATATGTGTACCATGATGATCATGTGAAGTCACCTCTTAGAGTGGAAAACGTGATTTCTAGGCAGTGTTTGGTGTTCTTTGGCTAAGATGATCACCAATAATGCTTCTCCTATGGATAAGACCTGGAATACATGTCTCTTAATACTTTATGGTTATGTTCATGATGATTTGAATTTCCCTCATGACCTTGTTTTGTCTCTTACTACCCCTTCTTGATGGCCTTGTCTAGTGATATCAAGGACAAGCATAGGTGTATGCATATTAATATTTAATATTTTAACTTTATGATGAATTAAAATGCCCTTTTATACTTTTTAAAACATTAATAACCTATATAGTATTCTCTAGAGTCATGGTATGGGATTGATCAAGCCGTTTACTCTCTACTTGTATGCTAATAGCTCCTTATTTTGACCTAAAAACCTATTTGCCTATGGAAGTGACCCAAAAGACTCCTAAAAATGACTATAAAAATGTTATTTAAGAATTTTATTACCCAATTTTTCTTCTCAAACTCATTTAATGTGTAAATACCCTTCTTTTTCCTACTTATAAGCTCAAAATAGCCTTATTTGTCTTAGTTCATATAATAAAGGTACTACACATGCAAAGTAACGGGTCATGGAGGTGATAATTGGAGTTAATAAGACTTTTAATATCATTTTATATCTCAAACCAACCATTTTAATGAAATTTTAGGCCTTTTTCCTTCATTGAGTAGTTATTAGGGTTTTGTAAGGGTTTAAGGTCTCTAAACTTTTTAGCAATAGATCATAACATACAGACCCTTCATGGAAAGAATATTTACATGAATATGGATTAAATTTATCCCTTAATCAAACATGATAATAACAAGCTCCCATTTAAAAGTTTTTATAGATGTCTACATGGTCAAGTTATGTTTCAAGTGCTTGTCATGGACTGTGTGTGCAAGAAAGAAGCTTTACAAGTCAAACAAGAAAATATTTATGAATTATTTCCACTCAAAAACCTCCTTTAAGGGTTAAATTACCCTCCAAACTATTTTAATGTTCATAAAATGAATATAAATCCCATGAAATATTTCAAAAATTGTGATTGTGTCTCTCAAGGGTTTTGAGCCTATTTGATTTTATTATCCCTCAAGGGAATGATTTTCATGGAATTCATAAATGTGATCATTATTATCATGTCTATGAAGATTTAGCATCACCTTATTATGATTCACAAGCCCTCCCATGAGGTTTTAACCATGTATTATACATATAGTCTCGAAAAATCTCTCCTAGTTCCAACTCTGACTGCCAATAGACATGTGGGCAATTATGTTAAAACAATGGATACTTCCACACTTCAAATGGCCTAAAAAATATGATAGGTAGGTATAAAAACTCATGATTACAAGCTATACCAAGTTTTATACTTGGATTTTACATATAGAGGCATGAATATTATTTTTAACAAAATTGACTAGTAGGTTATGCAGGGGCATCTTAGAAATGCCCAAGAATTGGTCTAGTAGTCATGACCATGAGTGAAATTTGAATTGGAGTCTTTTAGAAGTTCTCTTTCCCTTTTCTAATTTTAATTTTAAAAGTATTTAATGAGGTATTATGGGTGTTATAGTTATTCTAGGTGAGTGGAAAAGATGTGTAATTGATAAATAAAGTTGTAATATACCTTTTATGGTCTCATAAAGGTCTTAGGTTAGTTTTGAAAATCATATGTCATGTTGAGAGTGTGAGGTGGTAGTTTTGTTATACACCACCCTACATGTCTTGAGGAAGTTATGCGAGCTTATTGTTTAATAAATAGTTATAGGGCTTGTGTTAAGAGTCTAGTGCTAGGTCGAAGGGATATATAGTGTTGGTGGTTCGAGGTAGGAGCTTAAGGAGAGAATAGGATAGACAATGTGGAATGAAGGTATGCCAAAATCAAATGGTAAAATGAACTATGAACGTTTTATTTTTTCATTTAAATAATGGTTCAAATTAATATAATATTGAAGGACATGTTGATCCTTGTTAGTGTTTGATTACCTTTATATGATAAGAAGTTGCTTTCTTATTTGAGATTGAGAAAGATCATACCCTGCTTTATATGCATTTTTGTGTGTTACATTGAAGGATATAACTCAATTTGTTTTCATATTAATGGATTAGTATAAACCTTATGTATATTATGACCCTATTTATATCATTCTTTTTAAGTGGTTTAAATCTTTTTTGAAACATGTCAGTTGATGAAAACATAGAAAGATTGCTTGCAATCCTTGAATACCCTATTTAGTGATACAATCATTGTGTAAGGGAATTAAGGTCTAACATTGGTCTTGTTATAATGTTTCATTTACAAACTTAATATTTGAATGTTTTATTATCAATAAATTAGGGTTTTTAAACCCTTAAGAGTGTGTAATAAATATGAAGACAACAAATACCTTTGTTTATGCATATTGACTAACATACATGTTGAGGGTATTGTTGTGAGTTAAAAGATATTTAAGTGATTGTTACAATAATATGAAAGTATTTGAATATAAATAAGTAATATTTTATGAGAGAATTATAATTCTAATTTTTATTGTATAATGTGAAAATTCATTTAATTATAAATCCAAAAGTCTAAGACAGTGAATAAAAAGACCCTATAGACAGTGTGTTTTATTGTAATGCAAGAAGTGTTCATGATTGGAGAGTGATTGAATATGAATGTTGTTTTATAGGTTATTAAATGGATGTATAAACTATATGGGTATAAATTAATGTGATTGAACCTTTTAAAAGTCATAAATCAATAAGGAGGAAATATATATGTTAATAACTCTATTTGGAATATACAGGTAGACTGTATTGGTAAGACTTTGTGAAAATACCATTTTGAGTCTAAAAGAAGATTGGCCTAGGAATTATAGAGTTAAGGAAGGTGGAGATTGTTATAACAGACCCTATATCATCATTTTAAAGACTTTAAAATAACCAAGACTAAAATTAACCTATAAATATGCCTCTCAGCCTCAAACAGAGTTTCAAAATAATAGAACTAGGGTTTTTTTAATATCTACAATTATAACCATCTAAAACCAACCAAAATATTTAATCTAAGTGATATTGAGGTGATTTAAATTATTTTAATAGTTGCATGATCATATGGATTAGGCAAGTACAATTTTGAGAAGCTGAGGTGGATTAGGCCTGGAAGAAGCCTAATTAAGTAGAACAAAAATAAGAAAATAAACTGAAGGAGAGAATTAGGTCTTCAAATTTGACACATAGGATTTTCTTGAATGGATAAAGGAGGATTAATCATTGGTAATTACAATTTATGTGTAATTTTTATATAAAAATAATAAGACAAGAAATAGGGCTAGTAGGCTTATAAGTCAAGAAGTGGAATTTTGAATGACATGCATGGTGAATGAATGAATGAAGGTGAAATGAAAGATGTGGTTCATAAAGGTGATTTGATATGGTTTTAAATAGTGTTTTAAATTTATTTAAGTGTCTTAGAACATTTATTACATAGGTTTTTATGTTTTGACCAATTGGAACAAGATAGGCCTAGTGTTGGCCAACAAGAATTGTAAGATTGCAAGCAAGAGTAAGAGGAATTGTAGGCTTTTGGGAAGATCTATGCATTAGTAGGATGCCTATGCTTCAATATTATTAATACTATATTTTATTATTTTCACCTTGTATTTGTGCTTTAGGATGATGAATAGTATTTGAATATGCCATGAAAAGACCTCTTTCAATTACTCACATCTTCTTTAGTCACTTATTGAACTATGTTACCCATTATCAAACCATGTTTCTTCAAGAAACCTCATTATGACATGACTATCATACTACTGTAGGTGATGATTTGATAATATGAAAGTGTTTGAGGTAATTTAACTATGATTTGACACTTTGAAACCTTCTAAGTGATCTGAAATCTTCTTCTCACCTCCTCCTTTGGTGCATATTCACTCTTCAATGGTGTTCTTAAGATCATACATAGTCCTATTTTGTATAGGCCTATGTACTTTTATTTTATGTGATGGTAGTATTTTTAGTGGTATTTAATTTTTTTGGAGATATCAATATATCACTTGAATTTCATAAGTAACTTCATCAATTTTCTCCTTGACTAAAATGGTCTTGCATTGCACCTTGAAAGTATATAGATGTATCAATGGAATTGACCACCTAGTATGGATGTAGGTGGTCATTACAAATTTTGACTTGAATTTATATTGATTTGAGAAAACCTATTCATTTTATTGATGAGTTCATATCTCCATTTTCCTTATGAATCTTAATATTCTATGAGATTCTACCATTAGATAATTGTGCTCGCGTTCATTTGCAACTTAGATATAGGCCTATGTTTTTGAGAATATTATAAGTGGACATTTATAAGGTGAATGAATGTGTCATTATTTACCAAAGTTCATATATTGATATAAATATTCACACCATTATATTTAACTTTTTAACTTAGGTAGAAACCTCAATGATCTTAGAGACATGACAATATCCTTATTTATGGTCTTGGTGAATTCAATCAACTTGTTTGAAGAAAATTTTAACCCTAATATAGGTGGATGTTTTTCATGAAACATGTATGATTTTGCTCTTTATTCATGGTCTACCTTTGATCTTTATGTATGTAAATAAATCTTCAAATTGTCTTATTCATCCTTATTATTTTACTTTCTTGCAAATAGGATTTTCTTTCTTATAAGTCTGATTGTGTGTGGAAATTTGGATCTTGTATGGACTAAGTAAAGTCTTAGGCCTTAAAAAATACTAACAAACATCCCAAGGTCACTCCAATGTTCTCATTCTTGATTTAATGTCTTTAATAAGTTTAAATCTCTCTCAAACATCCAAGCTTCCCTCATGTCTACATCCTTGATCTTACTTCATTATTTAGCTTGGTTGTGGATGATTGTGTATGCTCCCTTTGTATAGATTGTATTTTTATTAACCTTGAAAAGGTCCTAAAAATAGATTTGATAGGATTATATCTCACTCTAAGAAACTTTAGGATATAGGAATGAATAAAAAACTTTAATGTGATATCTTCCCTGTCTACTTTAATTTTCATATTCTCTAAAAAATCTTGACTATACTTTTATTATTTGTAGGTGATAATTTTTTACTATTTAGTAGTGTTATTAAGGCAGCATAACCCTAACCTCATAACCATTATGCTCCCTATAGTCCTTATCTCCTATTTTATAGTGAATTAATGAGATTTAGGTGATTTTAAAGTGATATGATGTGAATGGAATATGGTAAACTTGAATGGAGATGGAGATGGAGCCTTACAATAGGGAGGAATAATAGTGACAAGGTAATGAAATGGAATGAAACAAGATGGAGGTGAAATAAATATGGAATATACATAATAAATTAAGGATATTAAGGAATCATAGACATATACCTTGATTTAATATGCCATTTTGGAGGTCATTGACAAGCATATGGTGTTAAAATAGAAACCTAAGAGTCTGCCAAAAACCTTAAAATATGCTAATTTTCCTTAATCTTTTCTAAATTAGGAACATAAAAGTGTTTGAGGATGATTGTAAATATTATAGGTTATGAAGATTAATTAAACTTTTATAAACATGAAGAGAATACATATGAATAATAATGAAACCTTTACAAACAAGAATCCAACAAATCTTAACAATCTTTCTCTCTTATGAACTGTAGAATCTTCCTTTATATGATTGCAGACTATAGATTTGCATTATATACCTTATTGAGCTCCATATTACACTAATAAGTGTGGAAAATAATCAAATAATTTCATGTAAATGTGGCTCATGCTCCTAATAAAATCTAAAAACTTGAATATTTTTGCCATGATGCCTAGATGAAGAGAAAACTCAGAAAACCAGTTGCTTGCTTGGATAAAGAACACCTAATGAGTGCCTTAAATTAAAAAGGATGGTTCATGAAGGAAAGAGGAATAAATTGAGAACCAATTAAAATATATGGAATCTCTCTAAGACCCCTTTCTCTACTCAAAATTTTAGACCTTGATTTTCTCTCTCATAGTCATACCACTTACAAACCTGAAGGGATATCATTATGTGTAAATAAGCAAGGTGAATGGAGAGATAAAGTTTTAGGATTGTATTGAATACTTTTTCCTTAAATTTATTTTGTAATACCTACCATTTCTTCTCCTTCATTCTCACAACCTTTTCTATATGAAAAAGCTATATAATTATGTACTTATACATGGAAGTACATGGAAAATGGCCTTTCTTTGCATATTATCTAAAATAAAATCTTAAAATGCAAATTTTAGAGCATAAAAAGGAATAAAATGAGTTATTAATAATATTACAATAAGAAAAAAAGCTTTTAACATCAAAATATGATCAAATTTCACATGTGGGAGTCTTTTAGAGGCCTTTTCAAAGCTTAAACTTGCATGAAGAGGTATTTTCAAGGTATTATATCATGTGAATAAGGTAATGACATAAATATTAATGTTTTAAAATTCATTATGAATTTTTTAATATCATTTTGAATCCAAATTTATCATTTAAAGGCTAAAAAAACTCTCTTTTATTCAAAAATACATAGTTTTACAAGGAGATTCATCACTGAAGAGGCTTATAAAAATGCCATGAAAAGTTTCAAGTCATAGGGGGTGGAATTTGGCCTTGAAATACCAAATTTAAAACATTTTTGGTGACTAAAAATGGTTTACCAGCCTATCGGTTAAGATAACCTACTGATTTTTACATGACAATGATAATCTAAAACTTGATAATATGGCTTGATGACTCTCTTAACTGCCAAATATACTTTTGGAATTTGAAACACCTCTCTTGACTATAAAAATAATGAGACATAATAAAAACAATGAAAGGAACAACAACTAAACTAAGAATCAAATATAACTAACCTAAGGAAATAAGACAAGAAAACAATAAGGCAACAAATTATTGCTTATTTTATTCATTTATTAAAACAAATTGAAGGAATTAACCTGAAGTCAAAATATTTCCTCTAGGGTCAAATGAAAAATTGGATTGTCCACTATGGCAGCATAATGCATGATTATCACCTCTTGATAGTTTCTTCTTATAGATAGGAGAATTTGCATGTTCATAAACTTTTCAGGAAGTAACTAGGCCTCCTACATCCATTCTTAAGTGCATGGATTGTATGTGTGAGACTAGGATCCAATCATAATCATCCCATATCAATATTTCTCGCATTGACAATTATAATTCTTCCTCATTCATGCATTGCCAATGATCTTACATGTCTTGATGTATGCTTTTATTTTGCTCCACATGAAATGGTGATTTGTCAAAACTTCCATGATTTACATCTTGAAATTATTTATGCATGCTAAAAAATAATAAATATTCACTTGGTTTATCTTTAGGATCAATGACTTGAGGTACTAATTCAACCAACATTTATTCATTCTTTACATCATCATGAGCTTGCTCTTCTTGTGGAAAAAACTTGATAGGTTCAACAACCAATTGGTATTTAACATCCTTAATAAGAAGTTTGAGACCTTGAAGAGATTTATATTTTTTACAAATATTCATATATTGATACCAAAATTCATCATCAATACCATGACACTTATCTTATTTGGTTGTTCTACACTTATCAATGATAACTTCTACAAGTTCCTGAGGAATATCTTGATGGAGGATAGCTACCATGTGATGAAGAAGCTTTTGAAAAAAAAACCTATTGATGATAAAATGAAACCTCTTCTTCTTGTGTCTCATATTTTAACTCATATTATTTTGAATTATAAAAGACTAAGTCATGTCTATCCTTACCAACAAGTGTCTCAATGGTGATGTCTTTTTCTTTTTCAATCAAGACTCTCCCATCTTTATTCATCTAAATTGAAATTTATTTATTTACCTAAAAAAAGGAGAAGCTCATTCTCAAAAAGTGACATGGTAAACCCCTAAAAATACTCAAAAAGATGAGAAAGGTCTAAAGGTGTTGCCATGGGTGCTTGATTCTACTCATGGAGCTACTCAACCTGGGTAACCATCACTTCTCTCTTTTATAGTTATCCTTGAATATAATTCCATTAAGGGAAGGAATTGGGTTCTTGAGGAGGGAGGAGTGGAGGCTACATGAATTTAGTCTTGATATTGAATTCAACATCTTGACTTATGCTTGAATTCTCTTATTTTTCCCTTGACCACTACATTTATTTTCAATTCATAAAATTGGGTTTACAAACTTATAATATTTCACTTTTTGCATCCATGGGTATGAATAAAGGCACTTGATGCTAATATTGTGTCACTTTTTTTTATCTACTATTGATTGTTAAATATGTTGGTTTTCAAGCTCAACTTGTTTGGCAAGGTGAGCCTCAAAGTTATGAACCAACTCCTTAGATATGTCTCCTTGCTAATTAGAAGATGAATACCCCTATATGATCTAATATGAAACATGGAAGTCAGCCTCTTAAAAGCACACTTATTAATTATTCTAAATTCTCTCCTGGATAAAATTCCATGTAGGAAAGGTTGGTAATATTTGTGATTAATATTGAGGGCTATGATATACATTTGATTGATATTCATGAAAATAAAAGGGTAATTCAATAGGGAACTGATGTCTCTCATAAACTACCAACCTCTCTTCAATGTTTAAAATTAGACCACATATGTCAAGGCTAACAACACTAAATTTTGAATGGCCTTGTCTTATGAAAGATGTAAACACTTCTTTAGCTTGTTCTAATGAAGATCTGATGCTCTCAATCTATGAATTGGGGTTTCATGTCCATAGCTCTTTTAATTTTCTATGCTCACCATTTATTTCTCATAGCTAAACAAAGTTTGTTTTAAGCTTGATATGGATTGTCTTGGAACTTGATTGAGCTTATTAGGAATGTCATAAGATTAAAATGATTGACTAGATTGATAAGTAGGTTGTCAAGGAACTAAATGTGGTTCACAAGGATTATAGGCCTAATAATGACTCTCATATTATTACTCAAGGTGATTATAGAGTTGATAGGGGTCATAATGAGATGTCTATGGATCATATTAGAATTGGGATGGATCATAGGGCTACTGATAAGGAGGTATGTGATATAATTCTGCCCCATATGCTACCATTGATCACCATAAGACACATGAAAATAAATGAATTTATGAACAAAAGTTTCCCTTTACATTAGAGATAAGGACCATATAAGTGCTTGAAACTACTTGTGAAGACCAATATGTCACAAATGAGTACTCCAATGTCTAGATCTATGTCCCATAAAGCATGCCAAAACTATTATCAACCAAAGTTTCATCATGTTGAAGAATATTGCTTAGATCTCCTTCAAACCTAGACTAACATTGGATTGGTCTATAGGTAGTGGGATACTTGTACTTTAACCAAACCTCTATATTGTGAGGGTATCTCCTTTGATGTATCAACTATAGATATTTTACTAAAACCTACTTTGTATTTTGGGATGAAAAGAGTTAGAAGAATTAATGAAAGGGAAATATATACTACTGATGGTGATACACCTATATTACTAGTTAATACACTCAATTTTAGATTATACAACACTAATGAGTCAAAAATGGACTCAAAAACTATCTCTAATTCTACTTTTGTAATAATATTTCCCATGGATGTATTGATGTATGACTATATATTGGAGGTAAAGGGAGAGAGGTCTACTTTGAGACATTATTCAACATTGATACACTACAAACCTGATCATCAACCTTGGACACTTCATATAACATACACAAGATAATTCATCAACAGATAGGTGTTGTAAGGACATGCTAAGGGATGAATCATACCAATTTTACACATCTAAACAAGCATATACACACTATAAATCAGTCATAAATATTTTGTAACAATCCATTTTAATAATTCAAGAGGTTATAAATCTCAATCTTGGTAGAGTTTCAACATGTCCAAGAGAGGGATCTTGAAGATAGGCATAAAAGCCTATATATATAGTATAATAAGAGAACAAGCCAAGATAATATCATATAAGATAGAAGGAAGAGTTATCCAACTAAAAACTCAAGTCAAATTTAGTTACAAATAGTTATCAATAGTCCTCAAGACATCTTTTTATGTCTATTTCTTTTGCATGCTCCTTTTGGCATTGGAAACAAGGTGGTGGGCCATATGTTATGCCATAATTTAGTTAGATAATTATTATTAACATATAATAAAGTTAAGGGATAACCCTTACCCTAAATAAAAACTATGGAACATGTGTGGATTATTAGTCAAAGATTAGTTAACTCATGATTGGCACTTAAGATCAATTAACTCATTCTTTAGCCCTCCTTTGTATTGATTTCCACTCAGGTCTATTTGTGCATGAAAACTCCACTTGAATATTATTTATCTCATGTGATTTACACTTAAGACCATTATGAAGCATGATAACTCCACATAAACTCATTTGATAGCCATTTTATGACATTTTCAACTTTAATTAATTGACAAAATAGGTCTACTAGGCCAAGTACACCTAGTAACCTAACTTATTTGCACTTGATAGCCATAATACCCTACATAAAAATTTTAAAAACTGAAAATATGGTGAATTTGAGACATGAACCAATGCCTCATATCATGAAATGAGTCTTCCTTGGCAAGAAACACCTAAAATTAGTCAAACTATCTTGAATTTTATAGACTAGATGATTTGAATGAGCTCCCAAGGGCACTTGTAGGCATGTTTATGATCATATTATTATTTTAGGAAATAGAAAAAGTGTCAGGATTTGCTCTAAAATTCTTGGAATTTATTTAAACTACTTTAAACCTATCCTTGTGCACATTTTCTTCTCAAAATCATGTTTTATGCCATGTTCATACAACATCCATAAAATAAATGGTCATGGACATAAATATATCATAGTGTACTTGATAATATAGGTGGTATTCAAGAGGTTTCAATTATTTTGTATTTATTCTTCTTCAATTCTTCACAAATAGGTCCTTAGTAGGGTTTTGTAAGGGTTTTTAGAATGCTTAAAGTTATTAGTGATGACTCATAAATCCCAAGCCTTGAATGCCTAAACTAACACCAAAAAATGTTATTGTATTAGGCCCTCTAACTCTCTTTATGTCATTATATTCCCATGTGAAATATGTGTACCATGATGAGAATGTGAAGTCACCTCTCAGAGTGGAAAAAAAGTTTTCTAGGCAATGTCTAGTGTTCTTTGGATAAGATGATCACTAATAATGCTTCTCTTATGTCTCAAACCTAGTATACATCTCTCTTAATAACTAATGGTGATGTTTTTGGTGATTTTAAGTGACCTCGTGACCTTGTTTTGGCTCTTTCTAACCCTTTTTGATGGCCTAGTCTAGTGATGCCAAGGACAATCATAGGTGTATGCATAGTATTATTAAATATTTTAACTTTATGATGAGTTCAAAGGATATTTTATACTTTATGAAACATGAATAACCTATAGAGGGTTATTTTTAGTCATGGTATGGGCTTGATCAATTCATTTACTCTCTACTTATATGTAGATAACTACTTATTTTGACTTGCAGACCTATCTACCTATGGAAGTGACCCAAAAGACCACTAAAAATAACTATATAAATTTTATTTAAGAATTTTAGGACCCCATATTGATTATAAAACTCATTTAATATGAAATTAACCTTATTTTTCTTACTTATAGGCTCAAAACAACCTTATTTGGCCTAGTTCATATAGTAAAGGTACTACATGTGCCAACTAATAGGTCATTGAGGTGATTAGTGGAGTTAATAATATTGTTAAGATCATTTTATAGCTCAGTTCCACAATTTTAAATCACTTTTAGGCCTCTTTCCTCCATCAATTAGTTATTAGGGTCTTGTAAGGGTTTTAGGGGCTCTAAACTTCTTAGAAATAGTTCATATTGTATGGACCCTTGATGGAAAACCTATTTACATTAATATGGAGTACATTGACCACCTCACACACCATGATAAGCAAAATATCCTATTTTCACTTTTATTTTCACCCTTTGAGGAGATGTCTCAGCTTCCTCATCCAAGTGGCACAATTGAAACACCTCTACAATGTGGGTAAGCCTAAGAATAAGGTGAATCTCTAGATATGGTTAGCTCCATTAATGTACCACTCTAGATCACTACTACACCTAAAATTTGTGAGGGAAAAGGGAGAGATAAAATTGAAACCAAACTATCCTAAGGGAGGTGACACACCAAATTTATTGATGACTACCAATCAGATGCATGTTACACATGAAACTAAGAGACTAACCAAACATACACTTCTCTAATCTGCATCTTCTTGGATCAATATTACATTATGAGGTCATGGATGAATGTTTATGCTAGGAGGAAAAGACAAGAGGCCTTAAATGGCACTATTAAATAGACTCACTCAACCTTGAAAATTCTTAGAATACTTCACATGACCTACAAGAAGAAGCTTTCCAATTGCAAATAGGTGAGAGAATGAAACAACAATGTTAAGGAAACAATAATTCATCACTAAGAAAAATCAACCATCCAAGAAAACACACTATGAATAGTAATTGAAGAGGTAAAAATCTGTAGTCATATTGATTAAATGGTATGTAAATGAGTAGGAATTTGCCATACTTAGGTGGAGTATACGTTACAAAGGCCAATATGGCTAGTTCTTATATGATTTGAGATAGAGAGGAGAAAAGAGAATTCCAAAGGTCACAAGGACACTTTTCAAGAAAATAAAATGAGTTTAATATTCATGAGAATAAGAGGTTAAATGAACCATGCAAGGGAAAAAATTACAAGTGTCCATCCGAGTCATAAAATGCATGAAAAGTGGCATGAAATTCCCTTTGTTGTCTTAGAAAACTACCTTCATTATTCACATTTGTTTAAACATCCCAAAAATAAATATGGATATGTCTAATGATTGAAATTATATGTAAATATTTTATATATTCCTCTCCATGCATCAGTTATAGTCCTAGTCATCTAGAATCATCTTAGAATGAGCCATCACCATCTACAGTCTAAAAACTCCTTTTTTAGTCACCCCTCACACTTGGCCTCAAAATTGGATTCATTTTCCATGAAAATATGTGTTAGGTAGTGTATTACACTTTAAATAATCTTCATGGCCTTATAATTCTTAGGCACATGTTAAAAATCCATCCACTTGAAGTTTCCACACTTCTCACCATCATACTCACTATGCTAGTTTTAACTGGCTGAGATGAAGTAGTTGATAAACACACTGAAGAGTTTTTTTAAGGCATTAAATGTACATATGGTGTTATATTAATTCCTAATATTTCCTCCAAACTTTATTTCATCTTTATAATCCTTTTAAAACCTATAAAACACATAAAAAGGTCAAGAAATCCCTATTTTGTATCCCATCCATACAATTTTTTATAGTCCAAAAGCATGGGAAGAAACTTGAGAGAGTATTATACAACATCCAATCATAATATTTGGAAAATTATTCCATTATAATATCTTTTTATCTCCATTTCCTCAAACTGGTCACTCTAAGGGTTTAGCAAAGGTTTAGGCCTATTTTTGCTCTTAAGGTTTGTTCATAAAGTTATGATGTTGAAGACGAACACAAATCCCACTATAAATTTTTTTAATACCCTTTATAACCCTTCTAAACTTACTTTACCTCCATGAAAAGCCTCATTAAAGATGTGAGAAATCAAACCTCTCTTATCGATCTTGTTTCTCCACTTTACATAGGTCTAATGTTGTCTTTGAGTCAAAAAAGGCCTTATTTATGTTTTGTATGCATTAATATAGCTTATACATATCTTTTATTACCCTATACACATGCTTTAATACTTTTTAATTCCCATCTCATGCTAAAATTAAATTTGACATTTCATTTGAACTTTAGGCCTAAACCCTGCCTAATAAGTCTATCTTCACCTTTGAGGGTTTAAACCTACCTATCTAGTTCCATCCTTATATTATTGGTATATTATGATTATTTAGGTGTGTTACATCTTCCTACACCTTCTTGAAAAGTTCAAATATCTCCTTCGAATCACCCTTTCACTTCTTTTGTCAAGACTACATGGTTTTGCTTATAAGGGAAGTGCCCTCTATCTGAGATAAAAAGAGCATACTTAAACTATTTGATAAGACTAAATAAATGGTTTAATATATTCCCATATTCATAAAGACACTCTATGCAAAAAACCAGCCCTTGGTTATATCAATAAATGGTCCAACTCTCCCAATCTCCAAGATGGACTGTGCAAAAGGTGGACTATGTGTATGACAGTCATAGTTGACTGCATTTTGCCCTTGAAAAACCATTTATATATTAAAAATACATCATGATGGTTTAATGAGGATTTTTTAAATGTTATGAGGGTGTTCTAACCTTCAACCATCCTTCCAACCTTTCACATTTCCCTCATACTCCTACCTAGTCTAGACTATAAGTATAAACTCTTGACTGTATTCTATTCTTTAGCATCATAATTGTAGGTGTGGTTTTCTTATTTGGACCCAATAAAATATTAAAAAAAATTAATAAATATTCCATAAAAATTTAATATTTACTTGACCCATTATTCACCTTTATATTATCTTAAACTATCCTTTTGACACATTGTCTCAATTAAGTATCAACCTAAAGTCACCTATAGGTGACTGTAGGGAACCCTATATGTGGATTTTATCCCCCAAACCCATGTTAAATATTAATTATAAACCCATTGAGAGACTTTGTATTTATTTTTAATCTTCTTTAAATAATTAATATTGGTATCTCCATGCACAACCCTAATCTGGATGGTATAGAGGTTCGCAGTCAGCTTTGGTGAACATGTGCATAATGGGACATCTGTATGTGATCAGTGGACTCTAAAACATCACTAACCAACTAAAATTATGACATAAATTCTCATTAGTATCTCCTTCACCCCATAATTTTTTCTAAACATGGAATATGCCTTGGTATTGCAAGATTGGGTGAATAGATCTCTTTAAGGCTCATATCATGTCGATGATATTGAAGGAACTTAGTGTCTTTATAGGTAACTTTGAGCCTTAAAACCTCCACCCTCCATTAGTGATCTGCCATAAATATTTTTTATATATATTTTCCTATGATATGGATACAAAATTTAGTCACTTATATGCTTGAAAACTTTGTATATGACCCTCACTAAAATGCTTTAGACCTCTATTTTGACATTTTAGGGATTATATCCCAAAACTTAGTCCTTGAATCCTTTGATCATATCTTACATTGCTCTTTTCCAACCTAATATTTAAAATATTTTTTTAAATGTCTAAAAAACATATTATGATATCAAGAATGTTTCCATCTCATACTTCAACCTTTCTATATGGTTATTTGGCTCCCTATTAACACCTATAAGTGGTTATTTGTAGGTGTGTGTATAAGGCTATGGCATGAGGTATTTATTATAATGAACTAGTTTTAAAATTGATATTATACCTCCATAATTTATGTTATGAATATTATCCATTCCTCCATCTCTTTTTAAATCTCATAAACTAGTTCAAACTTTCACCTTTCCATCTATAAACCCTTGTTAAAGCATATGAAAAAATGGCATTGATAATGAGAGTGAGATATGGAAACGTGCACTATTTTTGAAATTTCATGATTTTTATATCCATATCTAAACATAAAATTCACTCTTAAAATCTCAAATATTTTTAAACCACTAATCAAGTCCTCATTCTAACATGATGTCATTAGGAAGGTTCTTGTAGGTGAATATTGAGTTGTAGCAGGCAGACTGTGAGCTTAGGCTGTGAATATTAGTCTAAATGTATGAAGAACTTCATGTCCTTAAAAACACTCCAATTATGTATTATTATATTAAAGTATTTTATTCAAATCTCTAAACCACATTTCAATGTTTGAAACCCTTCAAGTACCTATAAGTATGCATTCAAATGGTAGACTATATGTAAAAGTTGCACATGATTGCAAAGTCCCTCTTTCTTGCATCAAATGAAATATTTAATCACTACATGATGATAAAAGATAAGTAAAGGACTTAAAACCTTCAAAAAATATTTTTAAACATGTCATATAGGTTTTATACACATGCTTCACCATGATTGCAAGTAAAAGTGTGCAAAGAGTTGACTGTATGGTGTTCATGATTACACCCTCATGGATCATTGCCTTGTAGAGTGAGATTGAGATATTAGGATTAAAATAATACATAAAATACATGGTGATTAAATTATTTACACCTTATAAAACCATTATCAAATCTTGGAGATTTTGTAGATGGTGGAAACCTACCTATTACACACAAAAGTGTCTTCACTTGCAATCTTAGATACTTAGCCCATCAAAAAACTTTTAAATGTTAAAAAAAACATGGAGATAATTATAGGATGGATTAAAAATAATTTTAAATAAATCCCATACACACACACACACACACACACACACACACACACACACACACACACACACACACACACACACACACACACACACACACACACACACACACACACACACACACACACACACACACACACACACACACACACACAATACAAAATCATCCAAATTAAAGTAAAACCTATAACATTCATAGATTTTCAAGGAAAATAGATATGCCAACTTCATGAGGATGGTTCATAAAATGCATGAAACCATTATTAAAAATATTTTCATGTAAATGAATCTATTTTATTTTAATTTAAACTCCCAAATTAATTTGACTTTAAACTTCTCCACCTATTCATATCAAGCATAAATCCATTGATCACTTCTGCATGTCTAAAAGGGAAAGAAATGAGTAGAATGGTTTTGGGACTTTTTATCACATATAAAGAATGTAAATAATTTATATGAGTGTGAATAAGATTAAGATATGTTACATGACCTTATTACATGTGTCACCTTCCCCTATGGGCCATACAAGTTCCAAACCCTCCCTTTTTAATTGATTACTTGATCTTCAACTAGATAACCTGCAAGTTTTAGATGAGACTAACATTCTTGATAGGTAATCTAACTTATTGGATGTTTGAGAGTAAATAAGGACACTTGTACACATTTTTAACCATGTCACTTTAATTTATGACCCCTAAAAGCCTTCTAAATGACTCAAAATGATAAATAAACTAATATGACTAAGACCAAGGCTAAGATGACATTAAATGACATAAAATAACTTATAATAAACCCCATGACAAGATATTAGACCCATAAAACATTTAAAATTCAATTTTTTACCTTTAGGGGTTCTAATTTGACCTGAAAGGTCAAATTTGGTCAATAGATCCAATGCAAAAGGTGTGTAAAGATTTCTAGGTGGTGAAGTTATGCTTTGAGTGTTTGTCATAGACTTTGTATGCAATAAAGAAGATTTACACATCAAAAAAGACAACATTTACACATCAAAAAAGATAGTATTTATGAATTATATCCACTCCAACAACTCCTTTAATGTTTCAATTATCCTCCATACTATTTTAATGCTCATAAAATGAAGACAAATCCTATAAAAGAGTTCAAAATGGTTACTATGCCTCTCAAGGGTTTTGAGCTTATTTGACTATATTAGCCATTAAGGGCATGATTTTAATATAATTAATGAATGTGAAAATTATCATCCTATATGTGATTACTAAACATCACCTTCTTATGCTTCTCAAGCCCTCCCATAATGTTGTAACCATGTATTATCCCTGTAGTCTCCAAAATGTGCTCCTAGTTTTAACTCTAACTGCCAACAGACATATGGGTGACTATGTTAAAATATTGGATAATTATATTATTAAAATTACCTAACCAATATTATATGTAGGTATAAACACTCATGATGAAAAAATCTACCAAGTTTCATGCTTGGATTTTACATATAGAGGCCTGTAGATGTTTTTTACCAAAATTGACTAGTAGGTTGCTTGTGCTTCAATAGTCTTAAGACTGAGTTTTATTATTTTCACCTTGTATTTGTGCTTGAATATGATTAATAATATTTTAATAGTCCATGAAAATCCCTCTTTTAGTGACTCACCTCTTCTTTAGTCACTTTCTAAACTATTATACCCATTATCAAACCATGCTTCTTTAAAACCTCATTATGACATGACTGTCATACTACTACAGGTGATGATTTGAGAAGATGAAATTTTTTGAGGTCAATTTCACTATTAGTTTTTATTTTGATACATTCCAAGTGATCTGGAATCTTCTTCTCACCTCCTCTTTTAGTGCATATTCACTCTTCAAGGGTGTTCTTAGGATCATACATAGTCTTATTCTATACAAGCCTATGTAATTTTTATTTATGTGATGGTAGTACTTTTAGTGGTCTTAAATTTTTTTTGTAGATGTAAATTTGTCACTTTAATTTCATAAGTAACTTCATAATTCTTCTCTTTTCTAAAATGGTCTTGCATTGCACCTTAAAAGTATATAGATGTATCAATGGAATTGAGCACCTAGTATGGCTATAGGTGGTCATTCCATAGTTTGACCTTGACTATATATTAATTTTGGAAAACCTCTTAATTGTATTTATGAGTTAATATCTCCATTTTCCTTATGAATCTTAATATGATATGAGACTCTACCATTATATGACTATGCTCTCATTCCTTTACAACTCAAAGATAAGAGTGTGTTTTTGAGAAGGCTATAGGTGGATATTTATAAGGTGAATGAGTATGTCATTATGTACCTAAATTTCATATCTTGATATAAATATTCACACCATTATATTTAACTATCTAACTTAGGTAGAAACCCCAATGATCTTAGAGACATGACAATATCCTTCTTTATGGTCTTGGTGAATTTAATCAACTTGTTTCAAAAACTCCTTAACCCTACTGTAGGTGGATGTTTTTCATGAAAACATGTATGAGTTTGATATTTATTCATGGTATACCTTTTATAATATTTTTATAAACATCACTATTCACATTATGTTCTTCATCCTTATTATTCTACTTTCTTACAAATAAGATTTTGTCCCTTGTAAGTCTAACTGTGTGTGAAAATTTGGATCTTATACAAACTGAGTACAAGTATTAGGCCTTGAAAAATACTCAAAAACCTCCCAAGGTCACTCAAATTTTATCATTATTTCTTGAAATTATTTAATAATTTAAACTCTCTCTCTCAAACATCCAATCTTCCCTCATGTTTTCATCCTTGATCTTGCTTCATTCTTTAGCTTGGTTGTGGATGATTATGTATGATCCATTTGTATGGAATGTATCTATATTAACCTTAAAAAGGTATTAAAAATATATTTTATAATACTCTCCCTCAATATAATCAACTTTAGGATATCGGAATGAACAAAAACCTATAATGTGATATCTTTCATGTCTTTCTTTCTTTACATATTATCTAAAAAATCTTGACTATACTTTTGTTGCTTGTAAGTGATCATTCTTGACTATTTAGCAGTATTAGTAAGGTAGCATAACCCTAACCTAATAACCATGATATGGAGGTGAGTGGAAAGTTATATGATGTTAATGGAATATGGGAAAGTTGAATGGAGATAGAGATGGAGCCTTAAAATAGCGAGGAATAACAATAATAAGGTAGTGAAATGGAATGAAACAAGATGGAGGAGAAAGGAAAATTGAATCTAAAAATAATACATAAAATTAAGTATATTAAGAAATCATATAAATATACCTTGATTTAATAGACCATTTTTGAGGTCATTGAGAAGCATATGGTGCTAAAATGAAAACCTAGGAGTTTGCAAAAAACTTTAAAATATGCTAACTTCCTTAATATTTTCTAAACTAGGAACATAAGGGTGTTTGAGGATGATTTATGATATTATAGGCTATGAATCTTCATGAAAATTTGATAAACATGAAGAGAGGACATATGAACAAGAATGAAACCCCGTAAAATAAGAATCCAACAAATCTTGACATTCTTTCTCTCTTATGAACCATACAATCTTCCTTTATATGTTTGTAGACTATATATTTGTATTGTATACCTTTTTGAGATCCATATGACCCTCATACATGTGGAAAGTAACTAAATAATTCCATGGAAAGGTGGATAATTCTTCTTAGAAACTCCACAAAATTGAATTTTTCTACCATGATGCCCAGATAAAGACTAAGAAAATTGGTTGCTTGCTTGGATGAAGAACACCTGATGAGTGCCTTAAATTAAAAATGATGGCTCATGAAAGAGAGAGGAAAAAATTTATAACCAATTTCCATATATTTAATCTCTATAAGATTCCTTTATCTGCCCAAAATTTTAGACCTTGATTTTCTCTCTTATAATTGTACTACCTGCAAACCTAAAGGGCTCTCACTATGGACAAAGAAGCAAGGTGAATGGAGGGAACCAGTTTTGGGCCTATATTGAATAATTTTTATTTAAATTTCTTATATAACACCTACCATGTCTTATCCTATATGCTCATTACCTATTCTATATGAAAAAAGTTGTACAATTATATACTCCTACATGGAAATACATGGAAAATGGCCTTTCTTTGCATATTCTCTAAGCTAAAGTCTCAAACTACCAATTTTAGGGCATAAAAAGGAATACCATGAGTTATGAATGAGATTAAAATAAGATAAAAGGCTTTTAACATCAAAATATGATCAAATTTAGCACATGGGAGTCTTTTGGAGGCCTTTTCAATGCTTAAACTTGCATGAAGAGGTATTTTAAAGGTATGGCATCATGTGACTAAGGTAATGACATAAATTATAATGTGTTAAAAGGAATTATGAATGTTTTAATGTCTATTTTAATCCAAATTTATCATTTAAAGGCTCAAAAATCTCTCTTTTAAGCACAAATACATAGATTTACAAGGAGATTTATCACTAAAGAGGCTTATAATAGTACTATGAAAAGTTTCAAGTTACATGGGGTGGCATTTGGCCTTGATAAGAAAAATTTACAATAGGTTACTTTGTTTTATTTTTATTTTTTCACTTTTAATAACATTTATTACTTAGGGAAGTTGAATTTTTGATAAAATATCCATTCTTGGATCAGTGAATTCATTCACAAAATTAGTGAATTCATCATAAAAATGGTGAAATTGTCAAATATATAGTAAAATTATCATAGGGTTTAGAAATTTAATCTACTAAAAAGGTGAAATTTCTCTTTAATGAAAATGGTCAGTGTTCTACCTAATCAATAATTTGTCCTCTTAATCTATGATATCATCCTTCTATATAGTGAAAATGTAGGTAAAAACTAGGTTAACCTAATGATGAAAATGACCAAATGAACCATGAAAATGATAAGAGAATTCCAAAATAGACAAGATTGTTGAACATTAATTTTTTCCAAGGAATGGTGAAAATGGCCTATCAAATGTTGAATTTGATTTACAATAGTAAAATTACCATAATTAACCAATGAATTAGAAATGGAACAAGATAGAACTAGACATGATGATTGTTAGAGCAGTAAACATGATTAGACAATAGACATGTTATGTATATAATATAAATATAGGACTAGTAGAGTGATTTTAATAGATTTTTAAGAGAGAGTCGGGGTCCTTATTATTTAGGAATGATTATCACACATCCTTTAGATGCCTAGTTTATGGATGTGGTTTCTACCAATATTTTTTGACACTATTGGATTAACCTACATTATGAGGATGCCCATGATTAGAGTGGATTAAGCCTTACTAAATTCAGTAGTTGAGCATTATAGATTATATTCATCTATATTATGGTTACTGATAGGGGAGATGATAGTTACCTTGGAGGATGTGCATCAAATACTTCATGTTCCCATCATGGGTCATCCACTATATTGGTTACCTCTAAGGGGTGACAAAAATGTTTTGGATGATTTGATATGCCCTTTTGGTATTGATATGGTATGTAGGGGTTATGTTGATATCAACAAGATCGATATAGTGATGGACATTCCCTAAGATGAGGTGATGGATGAGGATGCACCTGTATTAGTATTATATGATCAAGTTGTTCTTGTTCTTATGGTTGTTGTCAATGGCATTCTACTACTTGACAAGAGAAGATAAATTTTTCATATAGGGCTCAATGGTGTAGTTAGGGATATGTTATCAAACATAATTATATTCACATGGTGACCAATGATTTTAGCCTAGTTGTATCATGATTTAAATTATGTGGTTCACCATGGGGGTCAGAGTATAGGCTCCTCAAAATTGCTTTAGGTATGGGAATGGGAGAATGTATTTATTGATCATCCTATTATTATGTGATGGACAAGGGATCCAAATAATCCTATAGCTTATGGATGGGAGCAAAGGGGACTATGTCATATAGGTCATTTGGGGGATCTTTGAAACTAAAGATGTGATATTATTAACCTAAATGATGTTGAAATCACATGGAAGTCATACCATGACATGTAGTTTTGGTGGGTAGAGGATGCAAAGGTGATGTTATATATTACCACTCTATATGACATTTTTGGGTGAAAGTATTATACCATTTAGTGATACCAATTAGACAAGTTATTATGATAGATTTGTATATGCCAAGATGTGCCACTAGGGAAACATAGACTTGTTCACATAATGAGGGAGATGAGAGAATGGGGGCCAACCTCAAATAGAGTGGAGGCTAGAGCCAACTTTGGATTGGTACCATATGTCAGTTAAGTATATACATGGGGTCTAGATGATGTTGTGGTTACATATGAATATGCTACATGGTGGGTCAAAAAACACCTAACTAGATTAACTATTCCACAAGGTGGTTCAGATGTACAAGCAATGAGAGATTTTAGAGTTAGGGATGTTGGGAGGAGAGTTATAAATAAGGTTGAGGAGGATAAGGAGGAGGAGGGAGTGGAAGAGGGAGAGGAGGATGGAGAGGAGGAGGGAGAGGAGGAGGGAGAGGAAGAGGAAGAGGATTTTGGTGAGTTTGATGATCTATCAAATATTAACAAAGAATAGGGTGATGATGTGTTTATTTAGTAAGTGAAGGAGGAGGTAGAGATCAGATTAGAGGAGGATCAAATAGAGATAGATATGCTAGGGATGGATAAAATATCATAGGGGATAGGGGATATAGGATAGGCTAGCTTATTTAGACGTCCCATATTAGTAGAGATAGAGTAACTTATAGTGAGACTTAGATAAGAGATTAGAGCTTTATAGATAGAGAAAGTAGGACTACATGGTAGACTAGATCGACATTATCAATGATTATCTATGATATATGGGTTGATTATAATGAATCATGTACAGATATAAAGGCTAAGAGTGGAGATACCTAAGATGGATCTAGCAGTGAGACAACTCACTACTGAGAGGGATACTTTGAGATATGAGAGGGACACAATTTGATTGGAGAGGGATTTCATTGTATAGGGTCATGTGTGGGTGGTATCCTAAAGAGATGTAGTATAGAGAAATCAAGACACATTACATGATGATAGGGATAAATTATAGGTAATGGTGTCTAGGTTAAAAATTGAGCAAGATGAGGCCAGAGATGCATCCACTAAGAGAGGAGTAATATCCATTTTTTATAGGATCCCTCAAGGTAAGGATGAGGCTATGCACTATAAGAAACTATATGAGGTAGCAATGCTTGTGGTTGTTAGGAGACATACATTTTTAGAGTAAAGGGCTCAATAGAACTCATCTTCTAGATCTTATTCTTAATCCCACAGGTCATTAGCCTCAGCTAGATCAATTGTGTAGACTACACCATGCTCAATGACTATGAGTTCTCCAACACCACCACCAATAGTATATGTGAGAGGAGAGATTTCTTGATAAGGAGAACATAGAGATAGATATACTAGATATAGTCATTTTTAGAGTTGACTATAATGGAGATATTTCACCTTGTACTTTGATATATGTACTTGATATACTCATTATTCATTTAAATGAGCTTATTTATACTTATAATCTCCATTTTTGATGTGTATGTTGTATTTGATGCACATTGACATTAATCATTTATATATATTAGATTTTTGATATTTTATGTTAGCTCACATGTTACTCTATTGTATTTACTTATTATCCTAATTTTAAATTAGATATGAGTTATTATGTTATTGATATTAAATTATGCTCCTGCTTATCATTTGATGTGACAAGTAGACTTGATAATAATGATTCTTTTTATTTTTTGATGATTAGATTTTTTTTTTTTTTTTTTTGTGTGTGTGTGTGTGTGTGTGTGTGAACCATTATAAAGATTGATTTATATTTCACATGACATTATGCATCATAATATAGGAGTGATCATGATAACATTCATGTGTCAAAATGTGTGACAAGTTGAATTAAAAATACAAATGTATATAAGTTAAAACAAGATATGGACAATAAAGTTTTAAAATGTATAACATGATGAATTTTAATCAATATAATTTTGATACAATTGTTCACTATTCAAAATCATGATATTAATAATCTAGACTTAAATGAGAAACATAATATACTAAATTAACGTACCTGAGTGACAAATAATGCATGACTAAGTAAACAAACAATCCAAGAAATCAATCTTGAAGACATTTGCTCACATCCAAATACATTTATTAATAAACCAAAATTCATGTGGGAATAAAAATTTAAAAAGATAAGTCACCAAATAAATCTGTAAGCATTCTATTTAAAAACACAAAAAAAAGAAAGTAAACATTCCATTCAGAAATACACAAATGAAAGCAACTAAACATTCCATTCAAAAACATTAGTGTGTGATAATAAGGTGTTACTATTGAAGACATAGGGTATGATAAAATAATCATGATAAAGGGAGAAATAGAAGAATGGGAAGTCGTTGAGTTGACTTTAATTGCCCTAAACAAGTGGATGTTGCCTATATATGGACATTCGATCCAACATGAACTTCAAGCCAAATGTAGATCTCCCAAGGAAATTGGGATTGAAGAAAATTTATGACAATGAAAGATATTTTATGAAAGAATAATTAGGAATAGGATCACAAAATAATGAGTGTATAATTTAATTAGATTATACTTTGACTGAAAATTAACATAGAATAATGATAACTATGATCAGAGCCAAGAATAAATAATGTGAGATAGAATGGTTAAACTCAAAAAATGGTGAGAGAATTAAATATTAAAGTATAAAATGGTAAGATAATGAAAATTATAATCTTTTAAAATGGTGAGAGTGGGTAAATAATAAGCTCATAAAATGACAAGAGCATGGGAATGATAAGCTCATAAAATATAGACAACATGGAGACAAGCTCATAAAATGGTGAGAGCATGGGAAAAATTTGAAAAATGGAGAGAGAATGGAATATTAACTTGTATAATGGCAAGATCATGTAAATATTAACTTGTAAAATTGGAATAACATGGAAATATTAACTTGAAAAATGGAAAGAGCATGGAAATGATAAGCTCGCAAAATGGTAAGAATGTGTAAATGATAAGCTAATAAAATGGTGAGAGCATGGAAATTACAAGCTCATAAAATGATGAGAGAATGGAAATGATAATATAAAAAAAGGTGAGAGCATGTAAACATGATCAAAAAATGGTGAGTGTGGAATATTAACTTACAAAATGGTAAGAGTGTGGAAATGATAATCTCACAAAATGACAAGATCATGGAAATTTGGGCCCACTTTTTGAAACATTTTCAATCATGAGGAAATGAAAATAACCAATGGGATACATCAAAACTTTCCCTCTCTATATGATGAAATAAAAACTCAAGTTGATCTCCAGGAAAACAACTAATCAAATACAAGAAACTAGAGATGGGTACACTATGGGATAGAACACCATTATTTATGTTTTTTCCACTTTTTAATGTTTAGGTTTTTTTGGGATATTTAAATTTTATGGATTTATAGAATAGGATATAAACAAGGGCAATTTGACCAAAAATAATATATATAAGAAAAATAAAACAACAAATACATTAATACCTATCAAAGGGAAAGCTACTCATGGGTGTGATTCCTTAATGTGAATAGGAGACATGAACAAGGGAATGATCAGAAACAAATTTTTTTATGGAAATATTTACAACAATAATAGGTAATAGGTTGAAACTTATTTCTTACACCAATGAATTTATGTGGGAATGAGTTGTATGGAGGAATGCAAATAGGAACTGTTAAGAACTTGAGAGGACCATAACATTATTAAAAGCTAGAAGATCATAGATTTCCATATCTAGAATATAATACCCCAAGCATGGGTGAATAAAGATGACTTAGACATAATAGAATAGATATACCCCAAAGAAGAAATAACTATCATCTAGAATAGAATAATTTAAGCATATAAATGCTTAAGATTCATAATATTCATTGATTCATCAAATTTGTCACCCTCTAGAGTAGCCAACTTGTAAGCACCTGATCCATATTTTGTTATGATAATGAAGGGGCCTAACCAATTTGGTTTGAAATTGAATTTATTTTTACATCTAGAATTTTTATTTTTTTATTTAATTTGAGAATAAGATCACCAAGCTCAAATTATTAGGAAATAATTATCTTATTATAACCCTAGTGTATCCGATTTTGATAAGCCTTGAGGTGATTTAAGGCGACTAGTCATTTCTCATCTAGAAGCTCCAATTCTGGTAGTCTTCCCACTATGTAGTCTTATTCATCAAGAATACCTTGTAATGAAATATACAATGAGGGAATCTCAACCTCAATAAGCAAAATGGCTTCAAAGTCATAAACTAAGGAATAAGGAGTTTCATTAGTAGGAGTTCATTAGTAGGAGTATGAATATTGGTATGATATGCCCATAAGGTTGGAAATATTTTCATGTGCCAATCATGACCATGGGTATTAACCATTTTTTTTAGAATTTTGATCAAAGTCCTATTAGAATCTTTGTAATGTCCATTACCTTGTGGATAGTATGGATTTGAGAACCTATGAGTGATATGAAATTCAAAACAAAGAATATAAATATCTTTATTTTTGAATGATCCACCATTATCATATATAATGGTGGATAGAATGCCATAACAATAGATGATATGATTCTGAATAAACTTTGAAATAAACTTACTAGTAATATAGTTAAGAGGGATTTCCTTTACCCACTATATTAAATAATTGGTCGTAGTAAGGATATGTTTATGACCATCAGAATAAGTAGGGTTGATCTTTCCACTGAGATCAATTCCCCACATGGAAAATGACCAAGGAGTCATAACTGATTGAAGTGCTTAGGTTGGAGCATATATAAGATCATTGTGTTGTTGACCTCGTAAACATTTATTAACAAATGGACATGCATCTACATCCATAGTAGGCCAATAGTATCCATTACAAACAAGCTTTTTAGCTAAGACAAAAACACTAATATTTTCACCAAAAATGCCTTCATGAAATTTCCTTAACACTAATTTATATTCTTCCTATTTAGACAACAAAATAGAGTTCTTTCATAAACTATAAAATAGATCATGTTTCCAAGGATGGTATAATGGGAAGTGTTATGGATAAAAGACTTGGTTTGATTTTAGGATAAGTTAGGGTGAATGATTTTATCTTGGAGATATGAATAGACTTTAGAATACCAAGGAGAATTGGGACCAACAATGACACAGATCATTACAGAATCTAAACAAGTATGTGCTAAAACAAGAAAGTTCTCAATTATAAATTGATACTCTATGAAAATCGAAGTAATTTAAATCATAGATCAAATAGTAGCCAAAACATCAGTAGATATATTTTTGTTTCTTGGAACCTATTCAAACTGGATGAATTTAAATTTAAGTTTGAGCTCATCCACCAAAATTTTATAGGGCAACAATTTCTCACATTTTATTTGGTACTAATCAGTGACTTGGTTTATAATAAGTTGAAAATATCCATATATATGTATGTTTTGAATATTCCATTGTAATACAAGATGTAGTATAGATAAAAAAGCTTCATATTCAATAATGTTATTTGTAAATGGGAAACTAATGTGAAATGCATTAGGAATAAGATCACCTTGTAGTGTGATAAAAAGTATTCCAGTGCCTAATCCATGAGATGTGGAAGAGCCATCAAAATAAAATTTACATTATTGTGAGTCAATTATGCTCATTTATAGACTTATCATAAAATGCATCATCATAGGAGAGAAATATTGAAGAGGATCTTATGCCAATTGATCTTCTATTACTTGCATTTTTATAACTTTTTGATGTGTGTAATCTATATCAAACTCACTAAGCAACATCACACATTTAGCCATATGACCAGTTAAAGATGATTTTGCCAATAGATATTTTAGAGGGTCTATTCTAATAATTAACATTGTTTTATCATTCAACATGTAATGTATTAGCTTATGTGTATAAAATATTAATGCAAGATAATATTTTTCCATCTGACTATATTTTTACTCATAGGATACCAATGTTCAACTCAAATAATACATGGATATTTCATTTCCTTGATCATCATCATGAGCTAAGAGTGACCCTAAAGCATTATTAGTTACATAAATGTATAACAAGAAAGGTTTTCACAACATAGAAGGACCAAGTATATAATAATTAGCCAAATATTTCTTGAGATTTTCAAAGGATTCTTGACATTATTCATTCCATTGAAAAGTTATCCCCTTTTTTAGGAGATGATTAAAGAGTGACATCGATCAGCGAGCTAAGAAATGAAATGATGAATGGCCTAGATCTTCTCTTGTAGACTACAAAGATGTTTTGAGTTAGTATGAGGTGGAATTTACATAATAGCTTAGAGTTTAGTTAGATCCCCTTCAATGCCTATATGAGACATAATAAAGATGTTTCTATCGCTAATTCGCTTTCTACATTCAAAAGATGAATAAAGAAACTAAGGAAATGGACAAGGCTAGAAGTACCTGGATAAAGACTACGCACCGTAAATCCAGACGCTTGTGAGCACCCCTCTTTGGCTATGGAGGAATGACACCTGCAAAGAAAAAGAACTTGGACAAGAAAATGTTAGATGGATAGGCGGTGGGTTGCCAAGCAAAAGCTTGTTCCCGGAAGTGTGAAAACTTCCTCAAGGGAGGTCAACCCACTGATAACAGACAGATAAAAGACCAAGGAAATACAGAATGCCAGAATATAGAAATGATGAACAAATTAGAAAGGAAAGAAAAGACAAAATGATTACCTGAAGGAGTTGTCGGGCTGATGACAGTCGCTGAGGTCAGAAATGTCGCCGGCGTCGGTTAGCTGATCTGCCGACGTCGGTTATCCTACCGACATCGGTTGGGGAAGTGACCGGCGTCGGTCAGGGTTGTGGCCTGTAGTCGGGTCTGGTTTGGTTTTTGGACTGTGGACGGGTCAGAGACAGAGTTTATGGACGTGCTTGAATGGTTTGGAGAATGGTCTGGGTCTGGTTGGGTGCCCTGTGCAGGGTCTTTGTTGACAGGGGGATGAGGAAGTTGTCTGGGATTGTATAGAGAAGGGGACAGTGTGAGAGGAAGATGCACAGAGGACAGGGCTTGAGAAGGCTTTTCAGCCTCTCAGGGGGAAGAATAGAGGGAGCAGGAAATAGCAGGTATACCAGATAACTGGAAGCTAAAGAAATGAAATGAAATGAAATCACAGATTGTGCTTACCTTTTTGTTTGCCGAATGAAGAGTGGGAGAGCTATTGTTGGAGCCATAGAAGGCTTGTTGTAAGAGGAGATTCCTGATCTAGAGCCTTTGCACCTGTTGCTACTGTTGCATGAGGTCTAGATGGAGGAGAGATGAATGCCAAAATGCCAAGAGAATTCTGTTTGCGAGCTCAAGGGTCCAGGGGCTGCAACGGATGCAGAAAAGGGTAATGAAGGCTGCCGATGCCGGTAGTTTTGCCGATGTCGGCTGAAGGGTCGCCGACGTCGGCGGTGGCAGAATGGGGACAGAGACTAAAAATAGCCTCTGCCCATTCTTGCACGCCGCCGGGCGAGGGGTTGTGAGAAGAACGGTCACGAGGATGCTTAAATGGGCGTGGGGGGAAGATAATGAGGAGATTTGACATAATAAATGCTAGGGGGAAGGTGGAGGGATTCAAGGGAGGATCCAAGGTGGCAAGGGTGGGGTGGAAAGGGGGCCACTTTAAAATATTTAAGTTATTTTAATCATATGAAGGCCAAGGGTTAGGATAGGGGTTTGAGGCGAACAAGGGGGAGAACCAAGGTGCAGACACGTTTGCGGTGTCTACATTTGCCCCTTTTTGTCTTGTTGGTTGTTCTTGACGAACTGCAAGACAAAAATAGGAGTTGGTTGCCCCAGGAAAAGGATGAGGTGTTCCCCCCTCAAAGTGATAGTCGAGAGAAGGGAACCGAAGATCGAGTGTCGATTTGATAGAGAAATGGATAGAAGAGAGTGAGTGAAAACGCTGCCATAGTCGTGATTGTGCATAGTCCACTTCACGAGAGGGTCGGGTCAAATTGTCGCATGTTGAGGGTCAAGGAGTGCCAAAATTGAAGTAACTGGGCCCCAGCATTTAGTCGTCTGCTGATCGGGTCACTCAATCTAAGCTGAAGCTCCAAATGGTCATCGTGTTCCAGGTATCCCAGGCTCAGGAAGTGCTCCCAGAGACACAAAAAAGCCACAAGTAGTAGGGATCAACTGGCTCGCGATCCTATAATTGCGAAGGGTCAAAAATAAGGTCTGCGAACAATTCTGCTAACCAGCCGTGAGGTAGCATAAAGGCAAAAAACAACCAAGGCAAACACTGTCTTGGAAGTGGTTGAAGGTCAAAGGAGAGACGCATGATCTCCAATGGTCATTGGTCAAGGGGGTGGATGGACGAAAGGATGCAGCCGAGCTAACCTCAGAAAACGTCAGGTGATCTGAGTGCTGCCTACATAGCCCTTGTGATAGGGCCTCAGGCCTATGTAGTTCTCCCTAAAAGGGAGGAATGGTCAAAGAGGTTGATTGGTCTTGGTCAAAGTCACAGAAGAGAAGGTTTGTCCATCAAAGAGATGAACAAATGGGGGTGGTCGAGCTAACCTCAGAAGATGTGGTATCTGAGTGCTGCCTACATAGCCCTAGTCATAGGGCCTCAGACCAATGTAGTTCGGATAAAATGTCTGATTGATCAATGATTGGATGTGGTCAAGTGTCAAAATGATGAGGGTAAGATGATGTCACATGGGTCAAGAGGCTTTCATCCCTAGCAAGTTTCCATAGTCGTGATGGATGCATGCTAAAAATGAATGGAAGTCTATTTATGCTTCAGCAAGTATTGGTTTATGCTTAACATAAATTGGGTCTGGTCGGTAGTTTCCATGTGTATTGGTGTCCATAGAAACTATGTGAAAAGGACAAGGCGATGCCTGATGTCATGTTGAAAATGTCGAGGTTGGTTAAGGATGAGCCGACAATTGATGTGGTTAAATGTGACCAAAGTGTAGAGAAAAGATGAAAGTCAAATTGCTCTTTCATTGACAAGGACCAGAAAGGAAGCATAGATAGGGGTTATTAGAACCAAAGCCCCGTTCATGCATTACGTCATCGACCAGTGTGGTGTTAGAATGGTAATCGAATCACTTTGACATTAAAGTGAGCTCGAAGTCCCCTGAGCAGGTGATAGGAGGTGGATAGGGTAACCCAGTTTAAGAGCAGGAAGAACCTTGCCCCTTTTTATAGGAGACCCTGAGACAACTACAAGCCAAGTCCATGACTCGTTTTTTTTTTTTTTTTTTTTTTTTGGTGCAGGCTGATCGATGCGGGAAGCCTACATAGAGATGTCTTTTAATGTAGTGGTCATGTTGCGAAGCTGATCGATGTGGGAAGCTTCTAAGAAAAGTTGCTGTTTGTAGCAAGATTTAGTCATAGCCATCCTTCGAGGGAGTGGTCTATATTTTTGCTTAATAATGTTTGAATAGCTGTCCTTCGAGGGATCAGTCTATTAGCTACAACAATGATAGTACAGCTGTCCTTCGAGGGATCAGTCTATCTTTTTGATTTGATTTTGTGACCTTGGATATGTTTTGACATCTTGATTTTGATTTTTTTGATTTTTGATTAGAGTCACGGACAAGGCTGTAGAAGTTCAAGGACTCCCCTTTTATTAGGACAAAGCATCCATGCATCATAAAAGGGTTGTAGAGGACTTGTTAAAGGGGAATAGGGTTGAAAGGGATGAGGATTAAGAGGATGAGGATTGTTTAAGGGACGAGCTCAAGTTACGTGTCAAGTAGACGAGTATTCAACTAACAGAAGAATGGTCAAAGATGCAATGCATTAAGAGGATCAGGTTCTGGCCGTTTGTCGAGGGAGGACAGACGATAAGTCCCTGACCCATACTTGTGCGTGATGATAAAAGGTCCAAGCCAATTGGGGGCAAATTTGCCTCATTTACTTCACTCCATATTGGTCACGTGCTGATTCTCTTTGAGGATGAGGTCTCCGATGTTGAAATCTCGTTCTCACAGATTTTTGTCATAGGCCCGCTTTATGCGACTTTGGTAGACATGGAGATGATTGAGGGTAGCAAGACAGCGCTCGTCGAGCAACTCAAGTTGAGCTAAGCGATCTTGATGAAAGTCATCGTTGGAGAGAATGTCATGCAGGGAGATGCGGAGAGATGGGATCTGTACTTCGAGAGGCAAGACAGCCTCTGTTCCGTACATGAGGGAGAAGGGAAGGGAATATGAATGTGCCAATCCCTTCCTATATCGTCGACCACCTTCATGAGAATTTTGGTGAGAATTTTGTTGGAAGCCTCTACCTGCCCATTTGCTTATGGGTAGTAAGGCGAAGAAAAGCTGAGTTTGATGCCAAATGAGTCGCATAGTTTTTGGATAGTCTTGTTTTTGAAGGACTTGCCGTTGTCGGTGATGATTTTGTGAGGGACACCGAAATGACAGATGATGTGGCTGCTGATGAAGTCGACAATTTTGTCAGCTTTTGTGGAGACAAGAGGAATGGCTTCCACCCACTTGGTGAAATACTCAGTGGCAGTGATGATGGACTGATGACAGAGAGATGAGTGAGGGTTGATCTCACTGATGAGATCCAAGCCCCACTGAGAGAAAGGCCAAAAATCCTGAGCGACTTGCAAGGCGTGGCTAGGGAGATGAAGTAGGTTAGAGTGCTGCTGACACTTGATGCAACGTCGAACATAGTCGCTACAGTCTTGATGAAGAGTGGGCCAATAATAACCCAAGCGAAGGATGCGCTTGGCAACCGAGTTTCCACTAAAGTGTCCACCACAAATCCTGTCGTGGACTTGCTTTATGGCTTGAGGAGCTTCAGTGGAGGTTAGATAGCGAAGAAGGAGGCCGTCGAAGCCTCACTTATAGAGAAGACCCCCTAGCATGGTATAGCGAGCTGTGCGCTTGATGAAAGCCCGCTGTGCATTGCTAGAAAGGTTGGGAGGAGTGACAGAAAGAGACAAGTAGTCCACAAGTTGCTTATACCAGTCATCTCGTGGGCTAGAATTGACAGTGTTGATATGGTCGATGTGAGGAGAGATGTATGAAGGCAAAGGTACGCGATGCACTGTGACAAAAAGGCGAGATGACGATGATGAAGACGGGATATGCGAAGCAAGAGAAGCCATGGTGTCGACAAACTTGTTCGTAGAGCGTGGAACAGTCTGCAAGAGGTAATGGTCGAAAGATGCCAAAAGAAGGTCAACACGATTCTTATACCTCTGTAAAACTTCATTTTTACAGAGATATGAACCGTTAACTTGATTAACGATGAGCTGCGAGTCACTGAAGATGTTGATAGACTTGATGTGGAGGGAAAGGGCAGTCTGAAGTCCCAAAATTAAGGCCTCGTATTCGGCCATATTATTGGTACAATCAAAGTCAAGTTTGAAAGATAGAGGCATGGGCTCCCCTTCGAGTGGGATGAGGATGACCCCCGCACCCCCACTGAGTTGACATTTGGAGCCGTCAAAGAACATGGTCATTTGGTAGACGGTGTCATCGGTGGAAAGTGTGGCGATAGACTCGTCAGGGAACTCACAGTGTGAAGGTTGGTTGTCGGGAAGAGGGGCATCTACCAATTAGTCAGCAATGGTTTGCCCCTTGATAGATTTTTGCTGGATGAATTCGAGGTCAAACTCAGCAAGCAGCATGAGCCATCGAGCCATACGTTGATTCTGATATGGCTTGGAGTGCATGTACTTGAGAGGGTCGGTGTGAGTGACGACAAAGGTTTTGTGGTTGAGAAGATAGTGGCAGAGCTTGGTGGTGGAAAAGACTAATGCCAAATAGAGTTTCTCGGTATGAGTATACTGAGTTTCATAGTCGACCAGTGTTCAGCTGATGTAGTAAACCGCTTGCTCACGATGATGCTCGTCTCGGTGCATGATCATGGCACCTAACGAATGGTTGGTAGCAGAGATATAAAGGTAGAAGGGTTGGTCGTCCTTAGGTGGAATGAGGACTGGTGGAGAGACCAGATAGCTTTTGAGGGCCTCAAAAGCCTCTTGACAGTTCTCATCCCATTTAAAGGAGACGTCCTTCTTAAGGAGGTGATGAAAAGGTTGGCAGTGGTCTGAAAGCTGCGAGATGAAACGGTGAATGGACTGGAGCTTCCCTTGTAGACTACGAAGCTGCTTGAGATTGGTCGGGGGTGGCATCTCGAGGATAGCGTAGATCTTGGCGGGATCTATCTCGATACCATGGAAGGAAACGATGAAGCCGAGAAGCTTGCCTGAGAGGACCCCAAAGACACACTTCTTGGGGTTGAGGCAGACATTGTATTGAAGAAGGCGAGAGAAGATGATTGTGAGAATGGTCAAGTGGTCGCGGTGAAGTTTGGATTTGCCGAGAAGGTCATCCACATAGTCCTCCATGATTTTGTGGAGGAGATCGTGGAAAATGTAGGTCATGGCACTCTGATATGTGGCACCAGCATTTTTCAAGCCGAAAGGCATGACTCGATAGCAGAAAGTCCCCCATGGGGTGATGAATGTAGTCTTATGCTGATCTTTCGGTGCGATCAGGATTTGATTGTATCCTGAAAACCCGTCCATGAGAGATAGCATCTCATGGCCAGCTGTGAGATCAACAAGTTGGTCAATGTTAGGAAGAGGGAAGTCGTCTTTGGGACAGGCTAAGTTAAGGTCGCGATAGTCCGTGCAGATCCGAATCCCCCCAGTTGCTTTAGTAACTGGGATGATGTTAGAGACCCACTATGGATAATCGATGGGTTGGATGAAGGAGACAGAAAGAAGGCGTTGAAGCTCCTCTTTGACAAGGAGCGCAATGCGAGGATGCATCTTTCAAAGCTTTTGCCTAATAGGCTTAGCCTCTGGTTTGGTGACAATGTTATGGGTAGCAATGGTGGGGTTGATGCCAGGCATGTCGCTGTAAGTCCAGGCAAAGGCCTTGCTATGGTCGGAAAGGAACTAGGCATAGTCAAGCTGCTCCTGAGCATTTAAAGATTGGCCAATATTTAAGACGTGAGGAACATCAGAAGAAGAAGGGATGTTGATGTCAATGGTGGATTCATTTAACATAACCTGGGTCTCGGAAGGGAGGAAACGCTGGATGAAAGAGTCGTCGGCACCCATGTAGGAAAGGATGGCATCATCGTCAACGCAGTGGACAGTGTGAATGGTTGCCGACTCATCCTCTACCATGCTAGGAAAAATGAGAGGGAGAGACCTGGACACCCCATTGAGCTGGTAGGTCAGGGGTTCCAGGCGGATGGTGTTTATGGAAAAAAAAAACTAGGAGGGATGGAAACCACCGACTCCGTAGGTGACGAAGGAGAAATGGGTGAGTTTGGAGGAGATTGGTCAATGGTTGGTTCGGGACAAAGGTCGGAAGGAGCCTGGGTGGGGTCATGATATCCCAGGCCATACCATTTCTTGGCATCGTGATCATTGAGCGGCTCGATGGGCTGATGGGAGCCCTGCTCATAACGTCCAAAACCAAAACCCTTCCATGCACACCTGTGAAGGTAAGTGTGTGCAAAGGCAGGGTTGCCAAGAAATGAGAAATCAGATGTGAAAGGTTGGGGTGAAGAGAGGGAATTGCCGTTGGTAGGAGCTTGATTAAGCCCCCCATAGACAAAGTTGGTTCGGGAGTGAGGAGGACCATAAGGCACGATTGTCCCGATCCGATGGTCGTAATTGGGACTGAGGTGAAGGCGTCCATACTCTTGCGGAGTTTGGAACATGTCTAGGGTCAACAAGTGATATTCCCCAAGTGATAGTCGTTGGAAGATGTCTTCCATGGGGTCTTTGGTCAGTGCTTGAAGAGGAGGGGTGAGGGCGACCGCCGATTGTGAACTGGTCAAAGCTTCCGCAGATGGGGGTGGTGCCAGAGTTGACGGCTTGATGGGAATGAGAACATCGTTGGGACGGTAGGTTGTGTTGCAAGTTTTGAAGGGTGAAGGGTCAGCGGGAATGGTGTGGACTTGCCCGTCATGCTCAAACTTCACACAACGGTGTAGGGTGGAGGGTATATAGGCCATGGCACGGATCCAAGGTCGGCCCAGTAGAAGGTTGTATTGAAACTCTCCTTCGATGATATAGAAGAGCTCTGGGACTATGCGTGGACCAATGCGAATGTGAAGGATGACTGTGCCAATGGTCATGGTGGTGGTGTCATTGAAAGAGCGTAAGATCACGTCAGTTTTGGAGACGCAATTCTTGGGAAGAGCCAGCTGATCAAAGGCATGGGTAGAGATAATGTTGATGCTAGTGCCACCGTCGATCATAACGCGTTTAATGCGTGTCCGATCAACATAGGCAGTGATGAAGAGGGCGGCGTCCTGATCTTCTGTGTTAGATGTGGGAATCTCAGAATCGCTGAATGTGATGGAGGCGACAGGAGATAAAGAATGGATGAGGGCAGTGAGTGGTTGGGGGTCCTCAGGTTGGACCTCCGCTACCTGCAAGGCTTGGATAAGGGCTTGACGGTGCTGAGGCGAGGTTTGGATAAGGTCATAAAGAGACATCTTTACAGGTGTCTGGTGAAGCTGCTTCAGCATGGAGTCGTGAATTGGCCCAGAAGAGGAAGACGAAGAAGGCTGGGATGCGCCAAGGATAGAAATTTTAGGCTTGGGTGCAAGAGGTGGCTTGACGAAGGGATAGGTCCAAGGAATGGCAGCTTTTTCTTTTGCCTTGTCCTTTTGTGACCTAGTGGTTATACGGATAGCATTGATTTCAAAAATAGGAGGTGAGGAAGGGGTCATGTCTTACTGGTGAGATGTTGGCGTGGTAGAAGAGTTTGGATGGGAAGGAGTCGGGGTCTGGTCAAGAGTGTCCTCAAGGAGAAGAGTGTCTTCCTCCATATGGCGGCGGATGACGGCCTTGAGAGCACAACAAGTCTCGGTGTCGTGTCCTGGTGTATGATGATATAAGCAAATTTTTGTGTCATCGAACCAGGAGGGCTTGGACCCGAGAGGTTGGAAAGGCCGGATGGGTGGAAGGGTTATGTCAGAAGTCTGTAGAAGTCAGCACAATATCAACGAGTATGAGCCCACTAAAGGGTCCACACTAGTTGATATGCACGAGGTTGGTGACTTTTGCTTAGGCGAGGTCAGAAGAGGTTTCCGCACCACCTTATGGGTTGATGGTGCGGTGACAGACGGAGACGGCTCTTTCTTGGTGATTGATACCACCTTTTTGGGAGAGGGACGGCTGGAAGTAGGCAGAGGAAGCAAAGGAGGCAACGAGTTTTGATTGAAGTTCGGAGTGGGAAGGATGCTAGCCAAGGTCGAAGGATGGGGGCCCAAAATGGATGGTAATGGTGACGGGGAAGGAGGCGTTCGTTTCTGTGGTCTGGCAGTCTTCTTTGATTTGGTTGGAAGACTACTGCTGGTCGAGGTCTGGCCAAGGTCCACCTTCACTTGCGGGTGAGTGAGGGTGGAGATAGGACGAACGCCAAATGACTTGATGGGTTTAGACGAGATAGATGCAGGTTTCGGTTTTGACGGGTTTGGTTGAGGTTTGAGAGTCTGGTCTTTGTCAAGAGTCTGATGAGATTCTGCCTTGGGAGGATTAGCAACATGTGATGAGAGGGTGCGGGTATGTTGAAGGGCTTTAAGACGCTCCCACAACACCTGAGGCGTCACTTTCCTCGGAGAGAGAAGTTCGATTTTCTCCACTAACTGGGAAAATGGCTGAGAGGAAGATGTTGATGGTTGCGAGGTTGAAGACGAGATGGGTGTAGTGGTCTTAGATGCATGGTGTGGTGAAGTCATGACAGATTTAGATGAAGACGAAGGGGAGACAGGTTCTTCCCGTGGTGGAGAAGAAATCGGGGAGCGGGGCTCCTCCAGCGGGTAAAGGGCAGGGATGATGGTGCCCTCCACTTGCAGCTGAGGAGTAGGAAGGGTCGGGTCCTCCATAGGCAGTAGAAAGGAGGAAGGTGAGACCGGTGGTGCTGGTAAAGTCGAGGCGTCCTCCAAGATGAGAGAGGTCGACGGAGAACTAGCCGGGGAAAGAGGTTCGTCCACATGTGACGGACTGATTGATGGACTAACCTCTTGAGTTTGATTGGGGACGAAGGGAGAGAACGTATTGACTGTTTGAATGTTGTGCTCATGATTGTCATCAATTAAGGTCTGGACATTGTTCTGAGTTGGCGGATGATTGGGGAAAGGTTGTTTGAATATGTCAATGGCCTGATTAGGGGGTGCATTTGGATTGTCTAAGATGAGATCCCCCTTTTCAAGCATATCTTGGATTATGTTCTTAAAAGTCTTGTAGTTTTCCGTGTCATGGCCCTTAACACGGTGGAAGCTGCAGAAGTCTTGCTCCCTATACCACGCGGGGATGGCGCGTGAGGGATCGAATTGTGGAGGAGGTCGGGCTTGAGGGAGATTGAGGACTCCCTGTTTAACAAGCTTTTCCAGCACAGACGCATATGATTCTCTGAGAGGAGTATATCGTCATTGTACGTATCTTTGCTGGAATTGGTGAGTGGCGCTCTGAGATGTGGATGGCTCAGGCTGATTGGTCGAAGAAGATGAAGGTCTAACAACCACGGCATTAGCTAAAGCCTTGGATTTAGAATTGGATGATGATGGCTTAGCAGAAGAAGAGTCATTGGTCTTAGAGCTGGGATTCTTGCTCTGCAACTTGACTTTATTCTCCTCGATGGCACGCAACTCAAGTTTGCGGGCCATCGTGAAGGCCTCGTCAAAAGTGCGGAAGGTTTGAACCCTCAGGGTGGAAGAGATATGCCTGGCACAGGCTTGGGAGAAGAGTTCAATAAGCTCGGCCTGGGGTAAGGAAAAGGAGAGTTGATTGATGAGGCCTCTCCATCGAGCAACGAAGTCGGCTATGGACTCGTCCTTGAATTGCTGGATAGAATAGAGGTCTGTGATTGAGACCTTTTTGGTTATGTTGATGGAAAAGTGATCGAGGAAGAGCTGAGCCAATTGTGTGAATGAGAAGAGAGAATGGCTGGGAAGGGAGCTATACCAGTCGAGCGCAGCACCCGAGAGAGACATAGGAAACGTGCGTAAGAGTAACGCATCGTCATGGCCAATGAGGTAGTAGGCATGTCTGAATGCCCGCAAGTGTTGCTGTGGGTCTTCCTTGTTTTGAAAGCGAGAAAACTTCAGAAGCTCCCACTGGCTAGGATATGGTCTGATTGGGACAGAAGGATGAATGGGTTCGTTGCAGATCTGCTCGTATGAGAGAGCATTGCACGAGCCGGAAACAGAGGTCTCAAGACTGGTCATCTTGTCCATCAACATTTTAATGATGTCTGCCGACGTATTGATGGGTGGCGCGCCCCCTAAGTTGTAGGGCGCTTGGAAGAGGCTAGAGGAGGCGTGCGACATAGTCGGTTGTACAATGTACAGATGACTAATCGCAGGGGCAGAAGTGGAGGCTAAAGGTGGTTGGGTAGAAGACATAGCTAGGCCCGATGTTGCCACGAGAGGTTGGATCGTGGTAACAGGGGCCAAGGGATAAGAAGCCACCCTGGTGTTGATAGGGGCCAGGGTAGGCGGAATAGAGACGATGAGGTTTTGAAAAGGAGTGGATAGCGGTTGAGCAGGTTGAGGTTGATAGGGGGCCGGAACCCCGGTGGAAGTGGGCCCAATGATAGAGGGAGAGGCCACACCTGGAGGATTGGTCAAAGTCTGGTCAGTGGTCAAAGCGATGGCTTGAGTGTCTGAGGGTTAAACTACGGATGCTGTCGATACAGCTGTAGTCGCGACAAGGGAGGTTGGCATTCTGTAGATTGGATTGCCCAAGGAGTCTCGCGTTCGGCTATGCACGAGATAGTGTTGCAAGGCCTTGACGTTGAGGTCCAAGAATCGTTCGAAGTCTTGATCCCCTTCTTGGACAATGGGAGTCTGTGGCGGGGTTGGACGGGTAGGAGTTCTTTCGGTCTCCGAGTTGAACTCCATTGTAGGCTTGGTCACGGACGGGGTAGACGGAAGTGGTTGACGGCTGGCGTGGTTGACAAGAGCCTTGGCTTGGCTACGAGTCAAAACCATGCAAGGCAAAGAAGGCTCAGGTTTCAGGAACTGTGTTGTTCAATTCCAGAAAACTAGGATGGAGTCTTTGACAGAGAAGGGATAGGTTTTAGGCTGCTGGTTTTGAAAAAAAAGGACAGTGACAGAGACCGACGTCGGTTGAAAAACCGATGTCGGTAAGAAATGTGGCCGACGTCGGTGAGATAACCGATGCCGGTAATAGAGGAAGCCGACGTCGGTAGCAGAACCGATGCCGGTGACAGGGGAAAGCTGACGTCGGTGGCAGAACCGATGTTGGTGACTGTGTTTTCCAGAGAACCAAAAGATTTGAAGATTCTTGGAAAAACAAAGGAGAAAGCATCCTCACTCACTCAAACAAACAGATGAGAAGAGGAAAATAGAGAGAGACAGGCAAGCCTAAGTGATAAATCCTAGGAATTAACTTTAGAATTTGTGGCTTATGCCTTAGATGAATGCTTGGGGAGATTGGCTGTCAAGAAGGTCCTAGAAGAAGCAGTCTAGAGCTAGTTTCGGGTCTTGTTTTAGGTGCTCAAAAATTTGTGTTAGGGTCTGGTACGTGGCCTGGTGCTAAGGAGCAAGCTCCCCTCACTTCACGATTCCAGTGGTTAGCTGGTCTCGCTTAGCTAAGATATACCTCGCCTAGAGTTTATCCTCTGCCAGAGAACGGAGTGGGCTTCCCCCTTGGTGATGAAATCCAAGTAGGGTCACTGGGACGGGTAAGGTATCCACTGGGGGATGAAATCCCAGTCGGGCCTTGTCTCAGGTAAGTTTTATGTTCATTTTAGTGCATGTGGTCTGGTAGTGTAACATCAAGTGTCTATGATTTATTCAATATGCAGATTTAAGTTACTAGATGTGGACTAAGAAGATGCAAGCACAAGCAGAGATGAATGCAAAGTGTTTTAATGCCCAAGTCGAAATGTGATGTTTGTTATGAAGACAAGTTTGAGAAAGGGTTGAGAGTATGATGTTTAGACTAGTCTAGAAATGCAAGGAAGAAAGATTCGTTTTAGTCCTGCTTATAGTGTCATTGAGAAGAAAAGAAGGAGGAGAAAAGGTAAGAACCTAATGCTCCTAAATGAATGAAGAAGAAAAGGAACCCAGGAGGAACCTAGGGTCCCACCGGGCATGCCAGAATGTTTCTATCGCTAATTCGCTTTCTGCATTCAAAAGATGAATAAAGAAACTAAGGAAATGGACAAGGCTAGAAGTACCTGGATAAAGACTGCGCACCATAAATCCAGACGCTTGTGAGCACCCCTCTTTGGCTGTGGAGGAATGACACCTGCAAAGAAAAAGAACTTGGACAAGAAAATGTTAGATGGATAGGCGGTGGGTTGCCAAGCAAAAGCTTGTTCCTGGAAGTGTGAAAACTTCCTCAAGGGAGGTCAACCCACTGATAACAGACAGATAAAAGACCAAGGAAATACAGAATGCCAGAATACAGAAATGATGAACAAATTAGAAAGGAAAGAAAAGACAAAATGATTACCTGAAGGAGTTTTCGGGATGATGACAGTCGCTGAGGTCGAAAATGTCGCCGGCATCGGTTAGCTGATCTGCCGACGTCGGTTATCCTGCTGACGTCGGTTGGGGAAGTGACCGGCGTCGGTCGGGGTTGTGGCCTATAGTCGGGTCTGGTTTGGTTTCTGGACTGTGGACAGGTCAGAGACAGAGTTTATGGATGTGCTTGAATGGTTTTGAGAATGGTCTGGGTCTAGTTGGGTGCCCTATGCAGGGTCTTTGTTGACAGGGGGATGAGGAAGTTGTCTGGGATTATATAGAGAAGGGGACAGTGTGAGAGGAAGATGCACAGAGGACAGGGCCTGAGAAGGCTTTTCAGCCTCTCAGGGGGAAGAATAGAGGGAGCAGGAAACAGTAGGTATACCAGATAACTGGAAGCTAAAGAAATGAAACGAAATGAAATCACAGACTGTGCTTACCTTTTTGTTTGCCAAATGAAGAGTGGGAGAGCTGTTGTTGGAGCCACAGAAGGCTTGTTGTAAGAGGAGATTCTTGATCTAGAGCCTTTGCACCTGTTGCTGCTGTTGCACGAGGTCCAGATGGAGGAGAGACGAATGCCAAAATTCCAAGAGAATTCTGTTTGCTAGCTCAAGGGTCCAGGGGCTGCAACGGATGCAGAAAAGGGTAATGAAGGCTGCCGACGCCGGCAGTTTCACCGACGTCGGCCGAAGGGTCGCCAACGTCGGCGGTGGCAGAATGGGGACAGAGACTAAAAATAGCCTCTGCCCATTCTTGCACGCCGCCGGGCGAGGGGTTGTGGGAAGAACGGTCACGAGGATGCTTAAATGGGCGTGGGGGGAAGATAATGAGGAGATTTGACATAATAAATGCTAGGGGGAAGGTGGAGGGATTCAAGGGAGGATCCAAGGTGGCAAGGGTGGGGTGGAAAGGGGGCCACTTTAAAATATTTAAGTTATTTTAATCATATGAAGGCCAAGGGTTAGGATAGGGGTTTGAGGCGAACAAGGGGGAGAACCAAGGTGCAGACACGTTTGCGGTGTCTACAAAAGCCTAATAATTTTCCAAACGTAACCCCGAAGACACACTTCTTAGGGTTTAGATGCACATGATATTCATGGAGCCTTTCAAATATTTTTTGTAATACTTTTGGGTGATTTATACAAGTGTTTGATTTTCCTAAAATGTCATCGACATATTCTTCCATAATGTTGTGTAGAATATCATGAAAGATGATTGTCATTGCTCTTTGATAGGTAGCACCAACATTTTTAAATCTAAATGGCATGACTTGATAGAAAAATTTTCCCCATGGAGTAATGAATGTTATCTTGGCTTGATCTTCGAGAGTAATTTTGATATGTTTATAATCAAAGAAACCATCCATAAGAGATAACATCTCATGGCCTACCATTGAATCCACAATCATGTCTATATTCAAAAATGGGAAATCATCTTATAGACAAGCCTTATTTAGGTCTCAAAAGTATGTACAAATTTGAATGTCTACTATCTTATTGTTGACTAGCATTGTAGAGACCTAAAACTAGCCATCAATAACCCCCAATCAGGGTTTTGGCCAATTTCCACCCAAAATGCACAATTTGGCCTAAAAACACTAAAACATGCAAAATGATGTGAAACTCAAATATTCAAGTACTTATTTTGGCCAGGGTATCACTAAATATGGAAATGCAATTTATGGGCTAGCTAACTTTGATCACTTAATTTTGAGTCAAAATGCCAAAATTACACCTGCATGTTTTAGACTAGTCTTTCCTATCAAATCCTCTATACAAGATGCCTGCCTTTGTTATTTGTTGTTGGAAACATCCTAAATGAGATTACACATCCAATGCATCTGATTTAGACTTCCAATTCTAATCTAGTCAAATTTAGGACCAATAACAAGGCATTCTGATCAATTTGGGCAATTTGTACATAAAGTGCTTAATCATGTTTAAGATCTAATTAACCCAAATCAAGGCCTAATAAAGAATTCCATGGAAACTTGTTGAATACTTTGTTTTGGAAATGAATATTGAATATCTACATAATCAAGTGACCTCATTTCTTGGGAAGACATCCCTAGGCCATAAATGCCACAAATATCAAGATTCATGCCCTCCATGCATCTTTATTGTCCCTTCTTCCAATGCCATGATGAAGATAATTATAAACTTAATTCCAAAAATTGAATTAATCCTCAACCACACATCTCAATATTGAGATGGATGGTTGAGGTTGATTCTGATTAAATCTGAAAATCTATAAATATGAGGCCTCACAACATCATTTCTAAGCTTAATTTGTGCAAAGTTATAATGCAGGATTGGTTCCAAAAGCTTCATGCAACTAGTGTTATAATTATAAATTGATTCCAAGCCAAGAAAATCCAAGCCACAAGACAAAGGTTCCAAGAGGAGATGAAGGTAGCCACACTCCATTGAAGAAGACCTCTTGAAGCACAAGCTGAGTAAGCCACCATTATAAAGGAATTTGGAGCATCCAAGGAAGGTGAAAGGAATTTTTGTGTTTTCATTCATGGATTTTTAGTTGTGCTCATCATTTATTTTGTTAACTAATCTCTCCCTAGTATTTAGGCCTAGAGATGTTATGTTATTAGTGTTTTTATTTTACTTTTTTTTTCATTTTGGAACTAACATCATACTAACCATCCTCTCTTGAGTCAAATTCCTAGATCACATAATGGCATGCCTGATGGGACCAGATGCATCCTACACCTGAAGGAGATCCTTTTGAAACTTTAAAATACTTATTTGAGCACTTAAAACTCTTGAAAATTGATTTTATAAATTTATTTTTCCATTTTTGTTTGCCACAATTTTTACACAATAATCAACATTGGCAAAAATATTGACATCAGTTACTTGGCTTAACTGATGTCGTTCAGCATAACCGATATCAGTTAGATCTTGGTTGGCCATAATCGACGTCGATCACTGTGGTTTTCTAAAAACATAGACCTAAGACATTTTTCAAAGTTTGTTGTTTCAAACTCAAAAGGGCTTCAAAGCTAAAGGACATGCTAACAATTTTACTACAAGACCAAGTGGGATTTTTGCTCAAAACATGTTTAAATCATTTTTTCATGCTTAAAATTTGAATAGGAACTTTGTTTTGGTGTTTAAAAAATAATTTAGGGGTTTTTGGTGAATATTTTTAAAAGTTTACAACTAATACCAAGGGGTCAAATGAACACCACCAAACATTTCATTTGGGTTTAAAATTGAACATACTTATCAATTCTTGTTTGCAATAGTTGTTTAGTTGGATTTTATTTGGAAAAAAGAGGAATGTTTTGTATATTCTCTTCCATTTGTCCCCTATAGGAAACCCTTGGAACCAAAATCACCATTCCTATTGAAAGTATCCTAGTCCAAGGCTTAAAAAGAAAGTCATCTAAAGTGCTCCTCAAAAAACTCATCAAAGTTTAGGTGACCTTGAAAATGACCCTAAAGTCTTTCTATTTTCATGTTTTCTTTGTTTTTATGCATCTTGGTTTACAATGGGGACTTCATCACCTCCCACAAGTTTTTTAAGGAAGCTTTGACCTAGGGTTTCATCTCTCAACATTGACTTTATTTAACTCTTTTATAATTGCACACAGGACGTAGTGACACTTTAGACATCGCACTACACTGAACAAATAATAGGATGTAGTGGTTGTAAAAAGGACTAGACCTTTTTACAACAAGCTGAGTGATACAGACCTAAAATTTATGATTTTTCTTTGTATTGTTTGGCATGAAAGTCATTGTATAATTTATTCCCCTATATTATTTATAAACTTGTTAGATTTTAGACAAATCCCCACTTGCCATGGAAGTATTGTTGGTGCAAGATGCACCTCAAAGTCCATGTCATAGTATTGTCTTTTGAGAGAAGGGGGGTTGTAAAAACCTTACTATATAATGCAAATTTACTTTTGGATGTGTTGGGTGAATATTTTGTCAATCAGCGTACTGATCAACAAAATAGGTCTGATCAACCACAGTAGGAAGATTGGTCGTCCAGGTGTGCAGCTTTACTACATCAACTAGAGACAAATCTCTCCTCTCATCAAGGGGAGGTTCCCTATTAAATATGTGGAGGCTATATACTATATATATAAGTAGAAAGTAAGACACGGGGTAGAATACATCATCCATATCTCTTCTTTCATAGATGATGCTCACAGACAGAGGAGAAATCCTAGGTGATTGGTGAAGGTACTTCTCTTCTTTCAAAAGTAACATTCAGCCAAGAGCCAAATCCCTTCTTGGATAGTAGAAATATTGGTGAAGTGATAGAAGGCACTTCTCTTCTTTCAGAAGTGCTTGTTCTTATAGGCAAAAAGAATCTTTTTGGTAACAGTTGACAAAAGGGCATAGAGTAACCAACAGCCTAAAATGTAGTGCAAAGTCTCCACCGCGACTGCCCAAGCATGAAATACGAAGAACAATGGGGGCACAAAGTTGTCCCAAGGTCCTTTACATAGAAACATAAAAGAAAAACACACACTGAAGACAACTATGACAGCACAAAGTCTAAAAGTAGTTAGCTTCAGGACACCTTCCTTATCACCTCCATTAGTCCTGCTTGTTAAATAAAATAAATAAGAATGCTTTTAGAAGATAGACATAAGAACAATCTCTTAAAGTAGCACAAGCTATAACAACACAAATTCTACAAGTAACTTGCTTTCTCATTTAATCAAAGAAATATGAATTATAATATAAGCTCAAAGTCTCAGTAATGCCTTTTAATTCAGGCAGAGTTTCACTTTTGGTAAGGGGAAGATCTCCCTTTAAATGATATAAGAGATTACATTATATAGAGGCCTAAGGGAAGCTTGGCACTTTCTCCCAATGAAGTGACCCATTTGGTGCATTCAATGCCTTGGATACATTCTTGGTTTTTTTCAGGAAGGGCCATGTTGGAGTAGGGTAGCTGCCTTGACTATGGTGTGTTGATTCATCTCTAGTGCCTCCTTTCAAGCCTAAGTCTCTCATTCCATCACCTGCTCAGCCACACAACTATTTATTCTACCTTTATCTCATAGGGGACAAACAAACGGTGCTTTCAATGTTTACAAGCCCCAAATATCTACCTGGTGAACTATTCCACCTACTGGAAATAACTCCCACTGAGTTTCCCTCTTTGTCTCTTCCTTCTCTTGGTCTGGCCTTAGGCTTTGATTCTTTAGCAGGCTGTCATCCCCTTCATTTCCTTTAGATAAAATCTCTGAAGGAATTCCTTCAGATAATTCACCTGAAGAAAGCCTTTTCTTGGCTCTATATGTGCCTTTGTATTGTGAGTCCCCCTTTCCTTTAACACGTGGTGCCTTCCACTCTTTGAAAAAGTGCCACGTAGCATCTTCCATAGGAATAGGTGAGGACATGTGGCATCTTCCACTATTGACACTTGGTAGCATCTGCCTTCTCAGGCCTTTGCGACATCATAGAAACATTTGGGGCTCAATCAGGCTCTCACAGATGGTGACACTTGCCAGCCTCCACCAATCTATATAAGGGACACGTGGTGTAGTCTGAATACATTTTTTAGCCACACAGATGCAGACACTTGGTGCATTCCACTTTGACCCACCAGGGATATGTGGCAAATTTTGGTGTTTTCTAGGAATCATGCAGATAATGACAAGTGGCAGCTTCCACCAAGTTCTAGTGAAACTACAGAGATCAAAAGGATGTATTCAGACCATCTTAGATGATGACACATGGCATGTTCCACTCAATTTTGAGACTTACTCGAGGCCCACCATGGTCTTTAATGAAAACAAAAAGTAGAAGAAAGAAGCCGTGGATAATGACACTTATCAACTTCCACTGAGCTTTGGAGGGGACACATGGCACGTTCTGCTACTCTTAGATGAATACATTGGGGCCTTCTATAGTTACCACTTGTCTCCATCTATGGAACTCTAAGAAACCTATTGAAAGAAGCCTTGTAACTTATGAAAAGGCTGGAGATGTAGACACTGACACTTGTTGCACTTTGCAAAGTTTCAATGGGACACATGGCAGCTTTTGAGGGCTTTTTCTTGAACCTGTTGATTAAACCCATAAATTAAACCAACTGTTCACTGCTTCTTTCTTTGACTAAGGCCACCTTTGAATTGCTTAAACCTTTGAACTATAGATGAAGCGCTTGACCCATTTGAATCTTGCCACCGATATTAAACCTTGAACCCGTTGAACCTTGAACCAAAGTGGTTTAAGGTTCAATGGTTCATTTGATCAAAAGATTGCCGATGACCCTTTTTTGGTTGAACCAAAGCATTGAACCTATCTCAAAAGTGTCCAAGTGTGAGAAACTAGTCCCTTCTGATTGAACTCACTTGTAGAAGCCTTTGAACCTATTGAACCTGCTAATCCCTTTACCAAAAAGTTGAGAAAATGATGAATTTGAATGTTGCAGAATTTTTTTTTGGAAAGGTGACAAACAATTTTGGCCATGCAGGACCAAAATAGTCATATGTTGTCTTGAAAATGAGGAATCATTTTTCAGGGACAACAGCTGGCTCCTATTGGTGAACTTCCTTCAGATGAAAACTCAGAATAGCTAAAGGGAGTAGAAACTAGAATCTCTAGTGCCTTGAAGTGTGCCATTAGGCTACGAAGTCATGCTACCCAAAAAGAAAGGCTCCAAAAATGAAAACAAAATGAACAAAATAGAACAACAGACTATACAAATATACATATGTACAAATGAACTTATCTGATGCCTCAAGATTTGAAGTGCTTTAGATGCTACCCATTATGAGACAATGATAATGGCATCCCATCTTGATAAACCACAAGGAAACCATTTTATCCCCAAAATCAGTGACGGGCGAATGGAACTCTCCATCAGGAAACCACTTTTTTGTGTCTTCCCCTTGGTTTTCTCTTCTTCTTGCCCCAAAGCAAGACTTGACTTTTGGTCCAAAAACCATGAATCTTTGCTCTCTTGGCAAAGAGTTCCTTTTCCTAATTTTGATGGGTGGCAACATGGCCTAGTACCATAATTAGCTATTTTGATAGCTCAGCCCAGCACATGTCTTGATTATCCCCCTCAGATATCTCAGATTCTTCTTCATTTGGAGGGGAGGGTTCTTTTTCACTTATGCCACACTCCAATTCTTTTGCTATTTCATCCTTGCCTAAAGACTCAAACAAAATTTGGGATGCAAGGGCCACCGTTTGGGTCTTGACACATTTGACATGATCAATTATGTCAAATGGCTGGGTTAGACTAGGCATAGGGGATGGGAGTTCTTCCTTTTGGTTTATGGGAGGGGTGGGAGGACTGGCCTATGAATTTAAAGTAGAAGGTGCATAAATGTTTGGGATACTTACTTTCTTAGCAATCATTGGGTCCTTTGGCTAGATAGGCAGAGTGGCCCCATGCTTAGCAATCAAAATTATAGGTTGAGGTCGCTCCTCTATTTCTCCTTTATTAGCTTGTTGAGCTGATTGATTTTGGGACTAGGTGACTGTTGATGTCTTAAAATGGTGATAGATCTTAATAAAAAACAATGGGAAGTTTCAAATTGTGGGACAATGCGGCTTGAAAACAAACTCCAGATTTTAAAGAAGCTGGTCTCTTCTTTTGTATTGGGTGTTGGGGAAAAGGGATAGGAGACTAAACAAAAACACAAAATGCAGGAAGGGAAACCTAACTATGGTGATGCACCTGAGAATAATCCTAATCCTAACCTGAGCATAGTGAAACTATTATGTGATTCTATTACATTTAAGAGCAGACAAGTGCATGATCAATGTAAAAGATTGGAATAACAGAAATAGAGGCTCACAACAGGGGAGTCTTTTGCTGAGATACAAGAATTGTCAACAAAGGCATAGTGTTCAATCTTCTTAATATAATCTTCCAATCACATAGGAGGCGTAGAAGTCATGCATAGTTATGTATAACTTTAGACTCTAGAAAACGGGATAGAAGCAAATAACATTTCTGATCACAACACTAGAAAATCTACATCATATACTACTTTGCAAATGACACAGATGACATCAACAAGGGCATAGTGTTCAATTTTCTTATTGAATCTTCCAGTCATACAAAAGATGCAAAAATACACACAGTCATATAAACCTTTCAACTCAGGAAAATGTAACAAAAGCAAATGATATTATTGGTCAAAAACTTTGAAAGTCTAAAACTATGAGAATTCCCCCTTCTTCTTTTCAAATTTTACAATTCTTCTTCTTTTATATCCTCAGATGTCTCCCTATAATTTCTTTCCCACGCAATATTCTCCATCCTTCGCTCATAAGAGACAAATAGATGGTGCCTTCAATGCTGTGGGTGGCTCCAAAAATCTACCCAATGAACTATTTCATCTACTCGAATTAACTCTAGCCGATTTTCCCTCCATTTCGCTTTTGGCAACCGATACACGGAACACTCTACTATGTTTGAAATAGGAGAGGACACTTGGTCAATTTTCTGAAAATCCCCTTGATCACCTAGAATACACCAAAAAATGACACTTGGTGCCTTTCGCCTAATTCATTGAAGACACGTGGCTCTTCTTGCTCCCCTTTGGCTGTGCCATAGTATCATTAGGGCATATATCAGACTCCTACAGATGGTGACATTTAGTAGCTTCTATAGACTTTTGAAGTAACACCCGAGACCCACCACCATTTCATATTTGTTAATAGAGCTTGGTGATGATTCTCTTGGGTGTTGACATGTGGAGCCTTCCGTGGCTTCGAGGAAGATAAGTGGCATCTTCTGCTTCTTCTATGGATGGAGTAGAGGGGGACCCAGAGAGTGACACTTGGTAGCATCTACTGCTTTGTGGCACTTAAGCAAAATAAAATGATGCCTTTGTGCATTGAATGGAAAGCATTGGAATCATGGCTTCTCGAATGCCGACAAGTGGTGACTTGTGATTTTTCTCCAAAAAAGGCTTTTAGGGCCTCCACAACTGCCACTTAGCACTTTCCATCTTCTCTACTACCTTATGGTGAAAGTCTTTGAATGAAGTGCAGATGCCGATATGAGACACAGATGCTGACACGTGGTGCATTCCACTTAACTGCTACTGGGTATGTGGCATGATTTGCGGTTCTCAAAGTTTACAAAAAGGTGACTCAGGGGATGCCAACTATCAGCTTTATCTCCCAAAAAGTGATGCTTGGCAGCATCTGCTTGAACTAATACTCAGGCAAAAATGAGATGAAGGAAACAAGAAGGGGAAAAATACCTACTCAGAGGGTGACACTTGGTAGCTTTCACTGCATCTCAACACTTGGGCAAAAAAAATTAGCTCTCTGATTCAAAATTCTACCACTTCGCCTGAAGAACCAAAATTGTAGTGCTCAAATCAAAAATAATAAAATATGACATAGAGTAGGAAATTACTCTATAATTATTGGCAACCATCAGGGCTTCTGAGCCTGCTTAAAAAGAACCAGAATCCTACTCAATAAAAGTTTCAAAATTTACAGCTTCAAAAGAGCTGTCTAGAAGATAGACCACTCATGGTCGGATAATCCTTCCTTTCTCTGCAACTCGTCAAAAGCCAAATCCAAGCTAATGAGATCCTTGTGCGAAAAGGTTTGCAAGATCTGGGAAGTGGCTTTCAGCTTGGATTCTAGTCAGAAAATAGGGATTAAAACATTTTTGACCTCAGAGGTTGGAGAATCATCCCACAAGCTCTGAAAAACTATTTGATCCCTTTGCCTGGCTAGCATCAATGGTTGGATTTGATCCACCAGAAACACCATCCTTACATCTAGAAATGGGGAAGGAAGGCCCAGTTGCACCATATCTTCAATGTGTTGCCTCATTTAGTCGATGCCTTCTTCGATGACATCGAGACAGATTCTATAGTTATTGGTTGCGGTATTATGATTGAGCTCCTCATTGACCCATTTCACAGTGGCCATTCTGTCAAGAATCCCCATGGCTGCCAATGTTGCATCCCTTGAGCTATAGAGCTTCTCTAATAAAGAATGAGAGTATACGACTCTCTGGGAGATCATGACCAAAGCACTCTATACTGGATTCTTGACCATCTCACATAGCTGCTATGCATGGCATAGGAAGGTGAAAAGTGGCCTAAGCTAGAGAATCTCCAAAGAGATTCTCTCCCATGATGACTTGTAGAGTTCCTTCACTAGTTGCACCATTTTGATACCTCTTGGCCTATTGGCCAGCTTAATTTTTAGTTGCACAGTCTGCTGCTACTCTGCCTAGAGCTGGGCTTGAAAAGCTGCACCCTTGTTCTGTTCTTCTAGCAACCCTTACTGTTATTGGGTAACTTGCAGTTGGAGTCCTTTGATTCTTCCCTGCAATGTTGCATTTTCCCATCTTAGAGTTGTTGCTGCACCCTTGGCAAGTACAAGCTCTACTTTTAAAGAATCATTTTGGGCCTGAATTGCCCGTTGAGTCTGGAGGGAAACAATATCTTCCAACTATTTCTATAGACTAGCTATCTCATTGTCCTTCTAGTTTATTTGTTTGGCCAAACTATTATAGTTTGCCTTTTTCGTGGTTAGGTCAGCCTCCATCTTCTATAGTCTCCTTGATATCCTCAAATAATATTTTGTGACTATAGAAGTGGATTCAGTCATGAGCTTGACTCTATCTTGAGGCCTGAATAGGGACATGTCGATGGCCACCGCATTCATGGTGTAGTCTTCCAACCACATTTGTTCGCTCAGCTTGGCAACATTGGGTGACAAATGGGTCACCGTCAGCTACTATTGAATGGGGTCAAATTGTGACCTCAAATGTGGCACCACTGGTGCTTTATTCACTTTACTCCTCTTTTTCTCTAATCGGGCTTCTCTTGCCTTCTTTACGGCATCAGCTTGCATCTGGAAAGTGGAAGGGGACGTAATATATCCCCTTGCAAAGGGAAATCCTTGTGGTAGGCCATATTGGAGAACCATTGGCTGGCTGGGGGTGAGTTGAAGGGGCATTTTTTTGAGAATGGAGGGGGAGAAATAGGGTAACATTAAGGCTTGAGGCATCAAGGATGAAGTGAATTTTGAAATGGGAATGGTAGCAGTGGCGGGAGGTGTCATTTGGCTGGGTGGAGGTATGGATTGAGAGGGAGGAGGGGGAGTAATTCCTACCTATGGAGAAGTTGCAGTGCTTTGCACTGGGCACTGTGAAGTCTGTTCTTCCTCTTTTGGGTCCAATTGGGACTGCACCCTTCCTCTCTTCTTTGGTGTTTCTGATGTTCCTGCCATCTCTAAATCTCTTGTATAATAACTTGGTATGAACCTTTTGCAAGATAAAAACATGCTTGCTGCAACAAATTTCACTAGGTGCCACAATCACAATGAGTAAGATAATTTTGCAAGAATGTTTGAGAGTTTGTAAACTTTAAAATTTGCTAAGGGATTTTTATGGGCCTATCAAGTCCCAAATAGCATTAAATTAAGGTGACCGTTAGCAAATCCTACTCAATCTTTGGGAAACAACGAGGCAGACACATTATGCGGTGCAAGGTACCTTTGAGATTTTGAAAGATTTGGGGAAGCATTTGTTGTGGTAAAAAATAAAGAATTAAAGAATTTCTAAGACACTGACTCTGCGTTTAAAATGCTTATTTTAAAGGAAAAGTGGGAAAGAAAAAATAAAACAAAGCAATACAAGAATGGAAACTACCTAATTACATTGATTACAAATCCTTATTTTCCTCTAGAATCAAAAATGAACTTTCCCATGTCCTCTTTATGACAAGCCAACTTGCATTGCCATACCAGTGATTGCAACAGATATGTCGTTGATGGAATGTTCTCTGCACCAGCCACACAGGTCTGCCTGCACTCGAACGAGTCTGAGCAAAACATGTATTCAACACCCATGAACTCTTCTTGTCCTTGAATGCTCGTCAAATACTAGTTCTTCATGTTGTCAGGTGTCATCAAGAAATCATGGGCTATTGGTTCTTCATGCTGTGCCTTTTGATATCCATTATCTTTTGGCACATCTTCTTCATATTCTAGCTTTATTTCATCATCATGCTCTTTGATGACTTCATCCTCTTGCAAGGATGAATTAAAAGGCTGGCATCTCTTTTGCATACTCATTTAAATCTCAGGGCTTTCTTCTTCATCTGAAACTAGGTCAACGCCTCCTATATCAATGACTTGGTCGAGGGAGTATCTATGTTCCTCCATATCCTCTTGCAGAGTGAGGAAAAAATCATAAATGATCTCCTCCTCATCAGAAGTTAAAGAAAAAGCTTGCGGCTTATCCTCTTGCTCATCAAAAGGAGAGTCTATGGTGATATCCTCATCCTCTATACTAATGAAATCCTCTTGACTAGCCATGAATTGAATGCACTCCTCTACAAAGTTTTTAGCTACTTCATCATCCTCTTCGGTCCAACTTAGAGACTCGTCATCATGTTGAAAGATCTGGGGAGTGGTATAAGAAGTTTCTTCTAAAGCCAGCTCATAGGAATTTTCATGGAAGTGAGGAGCCTTTTGAGGAATGGTGGGGGAGAGTTGAGGAATAAGTGAGGGTCTGGGGTCATCATGACTTGCTGCTAACATGGGCTCTGCATTATTTGGGAATTGACCTTGACAATTTTGACCTTGCCCATGAATAGGGGTGGCATATGCCTGATCTAGAATTTGTGGTGGTGGATATGAAGTTTGGTAGATTTAATAAGGCTGGTTCTCATGAATGCCTAGCCTCTCTTCTATAAATGTAATCAATCCACACACATCTAACATTTTGTATGTAAGCTCTTGCCAATATGCCCTTTCAATGGGATCCCACTCACTTTTGATCAGGTCTATTGCCTCCCTCACTTGATAGATGACCTGACAAGGAATTTCTTGACCACATCCCCTTCTGTTATCAAGCTCTAACACATATTTTTTAAATCCTAGCAATGCTTTTTTGAAAGTGAAAATAAGGTTAGGTTCAACATGGGAGACATATTGGGGGGACTAGGCATAAGACTGATGTGGCTCATAACAATAGGCATCCTCATTACTCGACATGATTCTAGGAGAATCTTATTCTCGATAAAACATATTTGAAGGAGAATAATACTCATAGCTATGAGTTATAGAGTTATACATACCAAAGAGATTTCTTGATGATACTACTTGATTGGCTGGTGACGCAGAGTCATTGTTGGTGTCGATAAAAACCTCCAAAGGCAGATTGGCTGAAGAATACACCAAAATTCTTCAACTCCTTGAAAGATTGGTCCCACCGGGCATGCCAAAAACTATTGATGTCTTAAAATGGTGCTAGATCTTAATCAACAACAATGGGAAGTTTTAAGCTATGGGACAATGCAGCTTGAAAACAACCTCCATATTTTAAAGAAGCTGGTCTCTTCTTTTGTATTGGGTGTTGGGGAAAAGGGATAGGAGACTAAACAAAAACACAAAATGCAGGAATGGAAACCTAACTATGGTGATGTGCCTGAGAGTAATCCTAATCCTAACCTGAGCATAGTGAAACTATTATGTGATTCTATTACATTTAAGAGCAGACAAGTGCATGATCAATGTAAAAGATTAGAATAATAAAAATAGAGGCTCATATTAGGGGAGTCTTTTGATGAGATACAGGAATTGTCAACAAAGGCATAGTGTTCGATCTTCTTAATAGAATCTTCCAATCACATATGAGGCACAGAAGTCATGCACATTTATGTAGAACTTCAGACTCTAGAAAATGGGACATAAGCAAATAACATTTCTGATCACAACACTAGAAAATCTATAGCATAGACTACGTTGCAAATGACACAAATGACATCAACAAGGGCATAGTGTTCAATTTTCTTATTGAATCTTCCAGTCATACAAAAGATGCAGAAACACACATAGTCATATAAACCTTTCAACTCAGGAAAATGTAACAAAAGCAAATGATATTATTGGTCAAAAACTCTGAAAGTCTAAAACTATGAGAATTCCCCCTTCTTCTTTTTAGATTTTACAATTCTTCTTCTTTTATATCCCCAGATGTTTCCCTATACTTTATTTCCCATGCAATCTTCTCCATCCTTCGCTCATATGAGACAAATAGACGGTGCTTTCAATGCTGTGGGTGGCTCCAAAAATCTACCCAATGAACTGTTTCATCTACTCAAATTAACTCCAGCTGATTTTCCCTCCATTTCACTTTTGGCAATCGATACACAGAACACTCTACTATGTTTGAAATAGGAGAGGACACTTGGTCAATTTTATGAAAATCCCCTTGATCACCTAGAATACACCAAAAATGACACTTGGCTCCTTCCGCCTGATTCATTGAAGACACGCAGCTCTTTTTGCTCCCCTTTAGCTATGTCATAGTATCATTAGGGCATATATCAGACTCCTACAGATGGCAACATTTGGTAGCTTCTGTAGACTTTTTAAATAACACCCGAGACCCATCGCCATTTCATATTTGTTAATAGAGCTTGGCGATGATTCTCTCAGGCGTTGACATGTGGAGACTTTCATGGCTTCGAGGAAGATAAGTGGCATCTTATGCTTCTTCTATGGATGGAGTAGAGGGGGACCTAGAGAGTGACACTTGGCAACATCCACTACTTTGTGGTGCTTAAGCAAAATAAAATGATGCCTTTGTGTGTTGAATGGAATGTATTGGACTCATGGCTTCCTGAATGCCGACACGTGGTGACTTGTGATTTTTCTCCAAAAAGGGCTTTTAGGGCCTCCATAACTGCCACTTGGTGCTTTCTGTATTCTCTATTTCCTTATGGTGAAAGTCTATGAATGAAGTGCGGACGCCGATATGAGATGCGGATGCTGACACGTGGTGCGTTCTGCTTAACTGCTACTGGGTATGTGGCACGATCTGCGGTTCTCAAAGTTTACAAAAAGGCAACTCGAGGGACACCAACTATCAGCTTTGTCTCCAAAAAAGCAATGCTTGGTAGCATCCACATGAACTAATACTTGATAAAAAATGAGACGAAGGAAACAAGAAGGGGAAAAAGACTTGCTCAGAGGGTGACACTTGGCAGCTTCCACTGCATCTCAACACTTGGGCAAAATGAACTGGCCCTCTGCTTCAAAATTCTACCACTTCACCTAAAGAACCAAAATTGTAGTGCTCAAATCAAAAATAATTAAATATGATGTAGAGTAGGAAATTACTCTACAGTGACCACAACATATGATCCCTCAGATGCTTCACCTTTACTTCTAGGTTCATCTTGGTAATCCAAGAAACTGATGTGAGAGTCACCAACTGACTCTTCTTGATCCTCTATGAAGAGATCAGCATCATTGTCTTGATTAAACTTAGGTTGGAAAGAGAAATCATGCTCTATTTCCAAATACCCAACTGCTGAGTTGGCTAGAGGTGCTTCAATGGTAAGGTTCTTCTATGGGGGAGGAAGACAATTGGGTTGCCCTTGATGTGCTTGATTAGGGAATGTCCTCCTTGGTACATCTTTGTATGAAGGAGAAGATGACATCCCTTGTGCCATTTGTCTTTTGAGGGCCAACACTTCATTTGCTAGCTTCTGCACCATTGGATTAGTGGTGGCTACAGGTGAGTTATCAGAAGATGAGGAAGATGCACCTCTATTTGAATCCCATCTTATCTTTCTAGCCAAGATAAGCTCATCTTCTAACTTAGTGGCTAAGTCTTGAGTATCTTCAAGATCTATGTGGCTAGCGCGTCTTAGTAGAAAACTCACTTCAGGTAGCTATGAGTTTATGAAGAAGCATTTGAGGTTCTCGGGTGTGGGCTGAGCAACTATGGGAATCTTATTTCTTAGCTTGTCAAATTTTGCAATAAAATTCCTCATGGGCTCATGAGGTTCCTTCTTCATCTTTGTAAGTTAGGCTAGCAAAGCATGAGCATCTTCTACAAGTTTGAAATTTACTTCAAACTTGGCTTTGATAGTGTCCCAACCAGTCACTGATCTAGTTTGCAGATGGTAAAACTAGTCTGCAACGGTACCTTATAGTGTCTCCATGAAAAGCCTGACTACCACATCTTAAAATTCCACCCCTATCACACCATAGGCTATGGTGAAGGCTATAATGTGTTCATTAGGGTGGACTCTTCCATCACCAAAGAATTTGGGGAAATTCTTCCTTGAACTGAGTGGTAGCTCATGCAGGGGTGGAGTTAGATTAAGTGGGCCAAATGAGTTACCCCAGGGGCCTTAAAATACCATGATTGGAATATGAAAAATAAGGATAACACATCTGAGTGGAGTTGCTAGATTATAGGACAAAAATGGAAAAGAAACTGGCCCTGCTTTAGCTTAAAGCTTGAGGCTTCAAACTACGCTTTCTTTCCCAGTAGCTCTGGTTTTGCAAACCAGATAATATAACAAATATGGAGGAAGATGGTAAGGCTATAGTGAAAATGGGTAAGACACAGAACAAAGTCACTAGAGTCTATAATGGATAAGGGTTATAATGATAATGGGTAAGACACAGGTGAAGTTTCAATTTGATACTTGAGGTTCAAAATTGCACAAAATTACTGTGTCCCTAGTGGAGTCACCAAAAAACTATTGGGTGAATATTTTGTCAATCAATTTACTAATCAACAAAATAGGTCTAATCAACCATAGTAGGAAGATTGGTCAGCTAGGTGTACAACTTTACTACATCAACCAAAGACAAATCTCTCCTCTCATCAAGGGGAGCTGCCCTATTAAATATGCGGAGGCTATATACTATATATATAAGCAAAAAGTAAGACACGGGGTAGAATACATCATCCATCTCTCTTCTTTCAGAGATGATGCTCATAGACAGAGGAGAAATCCTAGGTGATTGGTGAAGGTACTTCTCTTCTTTTAGAAGTAACATTTAGCCAAGAGCCAGATCCCTTCCTAAATAGTAGAAATCTTGGTGAAGTGACAGAAGGAACTTCTCTTCTTTCAAAAGTGCTTGTTCTTTTAAGAAACATGAATCTTTTTGGTAACAGGTGATAAAAGGGTGCAGAGTAACCAGTAGCTTGAAATGTAGTGCAAAGTCTCCACCTCGACTGCCCAAGTGTGAAATACAAAGAACAATGGGGGCACAAAGTCATCCCAAGGTCCTTTACATAGAAACATAAAATAAAAACACAAACTGAAGACAACTATGATAGCACAAAGTCTGAAATTAGTTAGCTTTAGGACACCTTCCTTATCACCTCCACTAGTCCTACTTGTTAAATCAAATAAATAAGAATGCTTTTAGAAGACATACATAAGAACAATCTCCTAAAGTATCACAAGTTATAACAACACAAAGTCTACAAGTAACTTGCTTTCTCATTCAATCAAAGAAATATGAATTATAATCTAAGCTCAAAGTCTCAATAATTCCTTTCAATTCAGGTAGAGTTTCACTTTTGGTAAGGGGAATATCTCCCTTTAAATGATACAAGAGATTACATTATATAGAGGCCTGAGGGAAGCTTGGCACTTTCTCCCAATGAAGTGACCCATTTGGCACATTCAATGCCTTGGATGCATTCTTGGTTTTTGTAAGGAAGGGCCATGCTGGAGTAGGGCGGCTACCTTGACTGTGGCATGTCGATTCATCTCTAGTGCCTCCTTTTGAGCCTAAGTCACTCATTCCATCACCTGCTTAGCTGTGTAACTATCTATTCTACCTTTATCTCATAGGGGACAAATAGATGGTGCTTTTAATGTTTGCAAGCCCCAAATATCTACCTAGTGAACTGCTCCACCTACTAGAAATAACTCCCACTGAGTTTCCCTCTTTATCTCTTCCTTCTCTTGGTCTAGCCTTAGGCTTTGATTCTTTGGTGCACTGTCATCCCCTTCATTTCCTTCAGACAAAATGTCTAAAGGAATTCTTTCAGATAATTAATATGAAGAAAACCTTTCCTTGGCTCTATATGTGCCTTTGTATTGTGAGTCCCCCTTTCCTTCGACACGTGGCACCTTCTACTCTTTAAACAAGTGCCACACATCATCTTTTATAAGAACAGGTGGGGACATGTGGCATCTTCTGTTGTTGACACTTGGTAGCATCTACCTCCTCGGGCCTTTGTGACATCATAAAAACATTTGGGGCTCATTCGGGCTCTCACAGATGATGACACTTGCTAACCTCCATCAATTTATGCAAGGGACACGTGGTGCAGTCCAAATACAATTGTTAGCCGCACAGATCCAAATACTTGGTGCATTCTACTTTGACCCACTAGGGATATGCGGTAGCTTTCAATGTTTTCTAGGAATCATGTGGATGATGACAAGTGGTAGCTTCCATTGAGTTCTAGCAAAACTGCAGAGATCAAAAGGATGTATTCGAACCATCTTGGATGATGACACGTGGCATGTTTCACTCACTTTTGAGACTTACTCAAGGCCCACCATGGTCTTTAATAGAAACAAAAAGTAGAAGAAAGAAGCCACGGATAATGACACTTGTCATCTTCCACCAAGCTTTGGAGGGGACACATGGCATGTTCCACTACTCTTAGATGAATACATTGGGGCCTTCTATAGTTGCCACTTGTCACCATCTATGGGACTCTAATAAACCTATCGAAAGAAGCCTTACAGCTTATGAAAAGGTTGGAGATGTGGACACTGACACTTGTTGCACTCTAAAGAGTTTCAATGGGACACATTGCAGCTTTCGAGGGATTTTTCTTGAACCTATTGATTGAACCCACAGATTGAACCAACTATTCACTGTTTCTTTCTTTGACTGAGGCCACCTTTGAATTGCTTGAACTTTTGAGCTCTAGACAAAGTGCTTGACCCATTTGAAGCTTGCCACCAATATTGAACCTTGAACCCGTTGAACCTTGAACTAAAGTGGTTTAAGGTTCAATGGTTCATTTGATCAGAAGATTGCCGATGACCATTTTTCGATTGAACCAAAGCATTGAACCTATCCCAAAAGTGTCCAAGTGTGAGAAACTAGACCCTTCTAATTGAACTCGCCTGTAGAAGCCTTTGAACCCATTGAACATACTAATCCCTTTACCAAAAAGTTGAGAAAATGACGAATTTGAATGTTGTAAAACAAATTTTTGGAAAGGGGATGGACAATTTTGGCCATGCAGGACCAAAATAGTCATATGTTGTCTTGAAAATGAGGAATCATTTTTCAGGGACAACAGGATGAACACTTAAAATCCTCTTGAATGATGTATAGTGATGGATTCTAATAGTACCAAGCAACCTTATCAGTTTAAGATTTAAGAGTGATTAATTAGTTGGTCTTATCCTAGATTAAAGTCTTGTTTAGAGTCAAAAATTGGTGTAAACAAATAGTCCAAACCAAATGCATAGTCCAAATTTTCCTTTGAATAACGAGGCGTTATGCTACCCACGTGAGATCATCCATTTTCCTTGTTCAAAAGTTCATAAAAAGTTTGAGAGTCATATCATCCACTTTTGTGCAGTTATGCTACCCAATTAAGACTAGACCTTTACCAATGTTTTTTAAGTCCTTCGCTTATAACCTAAATTCATAATTATACCTTTACAAGTTCATAGGGTTGATGTGTTAAGTGGGTTTACCATTTATACTAAACCTAAGGGAACTTAGGTTTAATTTCCAATTAAGGTTTAAGGTTGTTTAAGACTCATAATCATTATCCTCACTTGATAGACTTAAGCTATTTTTTGCTAAACACTTGTACTTTAAGTATATATACCACAACATTTTTAGTCAAGAAAGTTAGTGTTACGCTGTCAAAATTATGGAAAAATGTCTTTTCCTTAGAGAGTCTTTGAAACAAAATTTTTTATCATACATTTTGGATAGTATAACATCTTTATGCTACCCAAATCATTTCAAACATTATTTCATAGACCCTCTTGTATATAGTTCCAAATTTGTTCCTACAAAATCAAATCGATCCAAGTGTACTTTTGATCCTTTGTCTAAAGCATAGCTATAATATTCACCTTTGCCTAGCTTGTTTGTCAAAGGAACCAAGTTTTATACCATTATTTATGAGAAAATAAACTATGGTTAAAGTGCCTTTTGTTTCATACCTTATACCTAGTTGACCAAGTTCATGTCCAAGAATAAAATGCCTAGTGTTTGTTAGAAGTGTTTCAAATCCATTAGATTAAAACTTTCATATATTTTCAAAGTCTAGATTTTTACACCATTTGGCCAAGAGTCCTAGCATATGCCTTGTTTGAGCCTAGCTTTTGATGTTGCATTTGACCAAAAGACTTTAGCAACTTTTAAATTCCTAGATTACACTGATTTGAAACACTTTGACCTTAGAGTTTGGCATTTCAATTTTTTGGTCCATTTACTTGTTTATCTTTGTGTGAATAGTGAAATGTTAGGTATTTTATGCTAGCTTATTTCATCACAAATATTTTCATAAAACTTTTGATCCTTTTTGACAAATCTAGACCAAGTTGAAGGCATCATTTATTTTAGATTATGTCATTTTTAGATTTTTTATAACTCTTTGACCTTTTATCGCAAAGCATTGACTATGGATCCCAACATGTATTCATACACTCGTAGTGAACTCATATACAATCTAGGGATTAGTAATATAGTTGTGTAGGAAGAAATGGTGTAAGACCCCTATATAGATAACATTACTTATGAGATGGATTCTTATCTCTCTTATAATACTTAATCAGGGGCACAAAGCCAAGATCCATTGGCAAACTATCTAGTTAACACACCACCTTATAAAGAACAATACCAAGAACAAACCATACAATACTTAGCTTTAATACCCATGGTGAGTGAACTAGTACTTCAATAGTCATACTCTACCAATATATCTTCCACGTATGATCCATTTTTATTCGAGCAACATTTGTTAGAGAAAAAAGATGAGATTTTGGTTAGGGCCATAGAGGTAAGGGCTAAGTTTCCAACAGACTTCCCCCATGAAAATTTACCAAGTCTAGTAAGAGTGCATCACAATATCATTTATGATCAATAGGATTCTTCTAGCAATCCTATGGCTCTAGTCCAAATAATGTTCCAAGACCCCAATATATCCAATCAAGGCAAAAACATCATGGAAGATCACTTTAACCAAATACAAACAACATAACAAACATATCTAAATTTAGCACATGATTTCAATGAGATGAACATGGTAAGTAAGCCTCTCATTGACCTAGTTCCTTTAATAGGAGTGTTGACAGAATTAACTAGATAAGAAAATATGAGTTTTAACCCATTTATACAAACCACTTTGATAGATAACATGATACATATGCCAATTATTGAAGAAGTGTCTCCAGCTTCTACACTGAATAGTGAGCCAAATGTAGTGGACAATGTGCAAACAATGTCCAATATTGATCAAATTTGTATTAATGCACAAATAACTAGCCAATAATGTGTGCCTATAGTTAATTCCATGAGCAGATCATCATACCAAGGAATAGAAATTTCTATACCCTAACCTCAACCAATCGCTTCCTCAAGTATACAACATACAAGATTAGATTATCAAACAATGGCTAATGTTATGCCTTAATGACAGATTGTGACAAATCCTAATCCCCCTCAACAAGTAGCAAGTGGTATTCCATAATAGCAGACATAATCTAGTGTATCAATGCAATAGAGGATGAACACATTACCACCTCAATCAGGGGAAACTAATGTTCCTCCTTGCCAATTAACAACAAACATACCTCTTTAGCCATAAACTAGTATTCTAGTCCAAAACTAAGCAATGACTAGTCAACAACGTGAAAATATTGGTCAGTGATGGATGTCAAATCTACAATCTACTTTAACTTCCTCATAATGATTCATTAAATAAGGAGGTCCCCTTGTTTCTTAGGTACCTACTAGACAACCATTGGTTCAAAATGTGCCACAAATCTAGAGACAGGGTCTTGGTCCACAAGTTCCCACTCAACAATAAGGTTTGATTAGTTGGTAGCATGTCCTTTTTTCAACCATAGAAGGCATAGTATAATTATATCCCTCCATCCCAAACATAAAATCCACTAGGTTAAACCTTTATCATCAACTCAAACCAGAATATTGTGTAGCCAAATGTGCAATTTTATGTACATCCCAATCCACATATGCATATTCCTAGTCCATTCCCCAAATAAGCCAATGTACCCCAACAGGTGTCTCTATCATACCCTAGTCAAAGTGTTCCACTTGTGACCTCCCAACCATCTATCCAAACTAATATTCTCCCTCAAACCAATATTCCATCTAGTTTCCTATCCCAAGAATTGTAATAGATGAAGGATGTAATTATTTCTATTCATGTGGAAAAGCAAACTCAAAAGTTTAAATTAGATGATGTATGTTCCTATATATTCAATATGGAGTATTTGAAGATACTATTTCTTTCAATATATGAACCAAGAAAATTTGATAAGTATAAAGGGAAGGGTGATCCAAAGACTCATTTGACTGAATTCCTTATCACATGTCAACCAGTGGCATATAGTGACATATACCTTTTGCTATTATTTTTTAGGAGCTTGGATTGACAATATTTGGAGTGGTTTTTGAAGTTTCCCAAGAATTTAGTAATGGAATTTGATGATCTTTCTAATAAATTTGTGCAGTACTTTTCCTATAATCTCGAGCATGAGATTTCATTAGTAGACCTAACACAAGTAAAGTAGAAAACTAGGGAGAGTTTTGCAAGTTATTTACAGTGATGGAGAGCCCTTGCAAGATGTTTGACCCATAGTTTACCATATATACAATTATTTGATGTTTTTACTAAAAAATTGCATAGTGAGATAGCCTATCATCTAGAACTGCAATGTGCACATATGTTCAAAGAGATCATTGATAAAGGTTTGTTGATTGAGAGGGTGCTCATCAATAAATGGGTCATCAAACCTAATTCAACTAATCAAAATCAAGGTACCAATCATGTAAATTACCAACATCCTAATCAAATGTAAGAATCACAACTGGCATAGGCCATTAATCAAAAAATACTAAAGCAATTCAATCGCAATAGGAATGTTGTGGGAAATGGAGTAACTAAATCTCATCATGTCCAAACTATAAAAACATCATATACACCACCTTTTCAGCTTACTCCTACCTAGAAACCTCTCCAACCAATGTTTCAAGTGTAACAACCAAGACCTACACAACAAATACATCAACCTTTACCATTGCAAAACTCTCCTCCTAGAAGAAATGTCCCTACACATCGTGTCTTTAGTGACCTAGGAGAATTTATTGAGTCTATATTTTGCAATCTTGTTTCTACTAATCTAATTAGTTGGCCCATACCAAAACATTATCTATAAGGAATTTCTTATCTTGATTGGTACTGTGAAAATAATTTTTGTGACTATCATCAAGTCAATGGGCATAATATATGAAGATGTCTCCAAATCAAGTATTTAATTGAAAATATGTTAAACAATGGAGAGATAAAATTGGATAATGGTGCTTCCAATTCCAATCAAACTCTTGGGATCTATCAAAACCCCTTTCACCAACATAATAATCAATAATAATAGAATAATCAACAACAACAACAACAACAAAAACCAGTGTAGTAGCAAAATCAATAATATTAGAATCAAAGGTTGAACTAGTAGAATCAACAAAATTAGTAATAGAATCCACAATGATAAAATAATGGAAAAACTAAAGCCAGAATGATAACAAACAACAAACCTACCATGTAGTTCGACATGACTACAATATGGTTTTAGGTCATATTATAAGGGGTAGCATTAATACCATCTCCATTAATCCTAGACTAAGCACTAATCAACATAGACTATTTATAAATAAAAATATTTAGCCAAATCACATGGATAATCCTTATTTGACTTGGGAGTGCATATAAGCAAACCAAAAACCTAGGACTTCCAATTTTAATCTTATAGTGATAAATCATTCTTGCCACATGACCACATGCAAGTACAATGACAATCAAGACTTGTCCTATCTAGTCCCACACCATTTCCAACATCGGTTAGTAATAATGGTACACTATTTAATCCTAATTATGCAATCAAAACTCAAAAGTTGAAGATTACTATCCTAGGCCCACAACCATCCACCACTTTGCCTATCATCCAACCAACCATTCACTACTGACTAGGATAAGAAGTTTAATATTGTGGAACAATTGTAGAAGACACCAGCACAAATTTTTATTTTAGATTTTCTATAGATGTCAATAACCCACAAAAACATCTTGAATGATTTTTTGACTCAATCCACTATTGCTAGTAACATATCCTCTGATAAAGTTCAAGCTTTGGTTGGGCACCTAGCTCTAGCCCAACAAGTCACATTCAATCAAAGCAATATGTCTTCCCTTTGCCCACTCCATAATAACCCATTATACATAGAAGTTTGCATCAGATGGTATAAATTGAAACGTGTCCTTATCGACAATAGATCCAACCTCAACATAGTATCCCTCAAGCTCATCAAGCTTCTTAGGTACACAATGATGGATCTCCAGCTAGAAATAATAACTATTAAAGCCTATGATAATTAGGATAAAGAATTATAAGGCACCATTAGTTTGCTAGTTATCATTGGGCCTTTCACCCATGATACACTTTTCCATGTGTTGGATCTTAAGTTATCATACAACATGCTTCTAGGTAGGCCTTGGTTATATGAGATTCATGTAGTCCCATCAACACTGCACCAATGTATCAAGTTTTCCCACTCAAGGATGGAAGTGAATATTCTAAGAGATTTACATCCATATGATCATTGAAAGCATATTGAAACTAAGTTTAAAATCTATAATTATTAGTATGGTATGAATCTAAATTCCAAGTAGGATAAAAGAAAGGATATACTTATTGATCCTTCACCAGATAATTGCATAGATCCTAATACCTTGGATTCCCTTTCCCACATACCACCTCCTAAAGTTTCCAATCATTTCACCATTTTAGATAATGGATCATGAGAATATGTTACCCATGACACATTTCACATTTCTAATCTTCCTCAGAATCTAAAAACCTTTGGGTGACCTAAGGTCATCCCACATATGCATTGGCAATGAAAGAACAAAGATAAGGGACCTATCACATTTGTACTAGCATCTGGCCTAAAACTTGACCCTCTTGAAGGGAATGAATCATGGTTATACAATGATGACCAAGTTGATTGTTATAAAAATGCAAATTATCCTATTCCTAATAGGATCATGGAGTATCACAATTATGAAAGAAGAGGCCTCAGATAAAATCAACAAGGAACCATCAAGCCAATTTCCATGACTAAATATGAAAGACCTTATGGACTTGGATTTAAAGCACTTAGGGGTGACCCCACATATATTATTCAAACTCCATCACCAATGACTAGTGATGATGATGTTGATAATGAATTAGAGTCTGATCATAGCCTTACTTTTGATAACCTAGCTGAAACCAACCTATTTGATAACAATGCCATTTGTACCCTTACCCAAGTTGTTCATTGCAATCCATTACCATTATATTATCCCTAACTAATAGATTAAGACCAACAAGAATCCAATCTATTGATTGATGAGTTTTAGAATGATGAGGCATTATGGTATTTCTTAAGCCTTAGAGACAATGTTTTTTTGTGAGATCACAAATTAGGATTCTCAATCACATTAGATCTTGCAGCCTATTTTGGAGAGCGAGTGAACACCATTAGCCAAAAAAAAAGTAAAACATTGAGGTCCTAAAGTGAAAACCTCTTTGAGGTACTTTTTGACAAGGGAAAAAGTAAAGATAAAGGCTATCCTAGTGGTGAAAACATGTTTTAGGTGCCATTATATGGGGGTGTTCATTCTTCTTTGAATTTAGACTAGGAGACCACCAAAAATAAACTTGCCTATAGATCTAAGTTTAGTTTTGAGCAACAATAAGTATTTGATCAGATTATCTAGGAATTTTTGATTTTTTTATTACGTGGTAAAATCTCCCATTAGGAGACTCAGATTCATCATGCCTAGGAGAAGTTGAAGAGCAAGCCCTAATAGAGGACCGTGATATAGTCCAATAGTTTAAGTTGCTGCCTACTATCCTAGAAGATGGTTCAACCCTCCTAGTTGAAGATATAATAGAGGTAAACATCGGGACTCTATCAAACTTAAAATGGATAAAGTTAGGTACATCCCTCACTGAGGAGGAACGTGACATTTTATAGCTTTATTGAGAGAGTTTGTGGATATATTTGCATGGACCTATTCTAACATGCTAGGATTAGGCCTTGCCTTGGTTCTACACCACCTTATGATTAATCTTGATGCCAAGCTAGTAAAAAAAAATATACGTAAGATGAATCCTCACATTGTCATATTGGTAAAGAAAGAGTTGGAAAAACTCTTAGAAGTAGTGTATATCTAATCTATTGACTACTCATAATGGATCTCTAATGTAGTACCTATTAGTAAAAATCCTGAAGGAATCAAAATTTGTATTAATTTTTGAGACATCAACAAAGCTTGTCCTAAAGATGATTTTACATTATCTAATATTGACATGATCATTGACTCCATGGTGGGTTATGAAATGATTTCACTCATGGATGGATTGTTATTATACAATTAGATTAGAATAACACCAGATGATCAGCATAAAACAACACTCACCACTCCATGGGGAAATTTTTTCTATTAGGTGATGCCATTTGTTTTTAAGAATGTAGGAGCTACATATCAAAGATCCATGACTATCATATTTCATGATATGATGCATTATATTGTTGAAGACTATGTCAATAACATATTGAGAAAATCCAAGACCAAGGCTGACCATCCAATAATGTTGCATAAGATATTTGAAAGATTACAAGACTAAAAAGCTAGAATAAATCCAAAAAAATGTGTGTTTGGTGTAGCTTCAAGAAAATTACTTGGCTTCATCATGTCTCATAGAGGTATTGAAGTCGATCCAGCTATAGTCTATGTTATAACTGAGATGCTACCACTAACCAATTTGAAGTAACTCCATAGTTCACAAGGTAAGATCCAGTCCATTTGATGCTTCATCTCTTAATTATCAGATAAGTGCCATACATTTATGCACTTTTTGAAGAAATGAGTTTTATTTCACTGGGATGATCACTATCAAATAGATTTTCAATAACTCAAATATTATCTTATCAATCCACCTATTTTATTACCTCTTATACTAAGAATGTCATTCTTGTTATACCTATTAGCTACTAATTATGCTCTGGGGGCACTCTTGGCTCAACATGATGACAATGGAAAGGAGCATGATGTTTAATAATTAATCCATACCTTGGTTACATATGAACATAATTATGTACTTGTTGAAAAATGGTTTTTATAGCTCAGAAACTATGTCATTACATGCTGAATAATAAAATCATGGTCATTTCAAAAGTAGATCTATCAAGTATCTACTATCTAAAATAGATTTGTAAGGTAGAATGGATAAATGGATCATGCTTCTTAGTGAGTTTTACATAGAATATGTCAAAAAAAACAATCAAAGGACAAGTTCTTGTAGATCAACTTGTTGAAGCACCTCTCATGGACACACAGCCACTCACATTTCAATTTCCTGATAAAACCATCATGACCATCATGGACACACCCCTTGAGGATTAGTCTTAGAAGTTTTATTTTGATGGTTCATTCACTGTGCATGGATTGGGGGCAGGCCTACTGTTTATTACACCACAGGGGGATCTAAACCCTAAATCATTCAGAATCATCTTTCCTTGTACAAACAACATGGATGAGTATGAATCAATTGTTGTAGGACTTTTATAAGTAGTACAATGGAATATATCTCATCTCTAAGTTTATCATGATTCTCAGTTAATCATGAATCAAGTTACAAATCATTTTTAGACCAAAAATGACAAGTTAGTTCTATATCAAGACATGGTTGATGCTCTTAAGAAAAAATTTCCAACATTCAATTTGAGCACATACCAAGGGCTAATAACATAACTACAAATTCCATGGCTACTATAGGCTATCTAATTAGACAAACAGATAAATCTAGAGAGTAACAGTGCTTTGCCAAAAAATTGTCAACACTAGCTTATGAACCTTCAACCATTGCCATGATTTGTGATATTATTGGTGCTAATTCTATCTGGTACTCAGACCTTTATGACTACCTTCATGACCAAATTTTACCACCTAACCTATCTCAAAAATAAACCAAAGCCTTCATTCACCATTCCACTCATTATACTTTACTTGGATCCACTCTTTACCATCATAGTTTTGATGGAACTCCACTTCATTGTTTAACTTTGGTAGAGTCTACATTAGGATTAAGAGAAGTTCATGAAGGAGTATGTGGAGCCCATTCTATCTGGTTAGTCCTATCCAAAAATCTCTTGCATACTAGTTATTATTGGACCACAATGGATGTAAATGCCCCTGCATATGTAAAGAAATGTGATATATGTCAATGACATGCTAATTTGATTCATGCCCTAGTAAAAACTCTAGAATTGATGTTGACACCATGGCCATTTTCTACATGGGGACTTGACCTCATTAGGAAGATTAACCCCACTTCATCTTATGACCATAAACATATCCTTACCACCATCAAATATTTCACTAAGTGGGTTGAAGCTATACCCCTCATTTACATGATAGGAAATAAATTTCCAAATTCATCTTCAACCATCTCATCTATCACTATGGTATCCCCTCTGACATTATATCTGAGAATGGAGGATCATTCAAGAATAAATATGTAGACTAGTTATGTATTGAATACAACATCACACAACACTTTTCTATAACATATTACCCTCAAGGTAATGGCCAGGCCAAGGTATCCAACAAAACCATTGTTAACATTCTCAAAAATATTATCAATGATGCTAGTCATGATTGGAACCTACATATATTCCCTACCCTTTAGGCATACCATACTAATCATCGTACCCCCATAAGAGCCACTCCATACTCACTTATTTATGGTACTGAAGCCATCCTTCCCATTGAGGTCAAATTTCCTTCACTACACATCTCTTTCAAGCATGTCCTTGATGATCATGACTATCGAGTAGCTCACCTACAAGAGCTAGATGTACCTAATAAAAAATTCATAGTTGTGCTCAATAATCTTCAATCATATTAGAATTAACTCAAAGGCCACTATAATCAATTTGTGAAGTATCAAACTTTTGAACTTGGTGATCTTGTTCTCAAAGAAAACCAAAATAATACCATGGCCGAGAAGAAACATAAAGGGAAATTCAAACCAAACTAGATAGGGCCTTTTGTCATCACTACAGATTATGGATCAAGAGCATACAGCCTTTCCACACCAAATGGTGATTAACTTCCAAAGCCAATGAATATTATTCATCTAAAGTGGTATTATGCTTGAATGCTAAGGTTTACTTTTTGTGAGGACCATTTCAGTTATGCCTTTTTGACACTATTCTTCTTTGTACAAATACTATCCTTATTCATCCTCTTTACCATATCCCCTTTCCATTTTTGACCTATCAACCTAGTGCATTCCAAGAACCTAGCCCATTTGACCTTGGTTTTTGTCACTCATTACGTAGTTTCAACATCAATGTATTTGATCAATTCATTCGTTGGTTCAAGTATTTCAAATAGGGAGTGTATCTTGAGATAGTGTGACAGAAGTTTTGGCAGTTGCATCTTTCATTTGTTAGTCCTTTATTACCACCACTCTTGTTACTAATTATAGCCACCTTTGGGAAAATGAGTACCATTTATATATGCCATTGTGTCCTAGTTATAACTACCGATGGGTAAACTAGGGGAAATACTAAGCTTTGACATACTAACTTGCCACTTCTTATGTCATATTATGTCTTTTTACCAACTGTGCCTATTTTATTTGAATTAACTACTACACTAGTTGAATTCATCCACTCTAAGGGAAGAACTAAATTGACTTAAGGTCCTATTCTAGGACTATGTAGGTAGTGCTCAATACTTTTAGAGGTTAGCTCAGTCACCCTTGTCCACCATGCTCTCATCATTTTATGAGCAACTTAAGCCATGCTCTCACCATTTTGTGAACAACCTAAGTATGAACGCTCTAATCATTTTATGAGTAACTTAAACCATACTCTTGCCATTTTAAGATATTTAACCATTTAGTGTCTCATCATTCTCGATTGAGTTGTGACACTCCAAAACACTTCCAAAACAATTTATAAAATTGGTAGAAAAGAACAAAAACATTGATCACTTCTTTGCCTTAAGGATTCTAGGAAACCTTACTAAGTCACAATAAAATCACTTGTCATTTAGTTTCCCCATCCTTTTTGGCCTTTTTCTCTCATGAACTTGTCATTTTTTAAGACAATTCGTATTTTTATATCACATCCATTCTGTTTATTTTTCCTCAGTTATCACATTCTTCCCATTCCTTAGGAGAACTACATTTGGCCTAAATTTTTTTATTGGATATTACATCCATGGAACTATGTAGGCAGTGTCCACTTACCTATTTCATATGGAGATAGCTTAGCCACCCCCTTCCTTTTCTTCTATTCCCCCATTTAGTTCGTTTGTTAGGTTGTCAATGATTTTCTAGGGGAAATGTTCATAGGATTTTTATTACATTGTTTGTTTGTTTATTTGTTTATTTTTGCTTATTTTATTTGTTTGTCTACCTATTTGTTTGCTTTCAACATTGTTGCCTTAATTTAGTTTATGTGTGTTCATTGACTAATTTTTTGTCCACACTTACACTCGAATCCATCCCTATTCATATGTTTACATTGTCATCATGGTTTTTATCATTGGTATATTATTTACTATTAGGTATTGGATTATGGGAGTTAGTCCTTATGCATATTTTGGCCAAGTATTTATGGTGTTTTATTATAAAGCCTACCATCACATGCTATAACAAACCCCAGCTTCAAGAATTCTATTTAGTAATAGTGGCATCTCTTTGGCACTGACATCCTGATTCCACTCCAAATCATATCCCAAATATTGTAATTAACCATTAAAGAATTTCAACCTTTATTAGTTTAGATGAGCATCTCCCTACTAGTAGGTTATTCCAATTCATCATTACCCTCTGTGTTAAGTTATCATCATCCTCGGCCAAGTTTATCATGTTTTCCATAATTGGGGTCCAAGGATTATGACCACCTATGGGAGAATCATCATACACCATCTCACTTGCATTTCTCAATGATTATAACTCCCTTTGGGTAAATCATTGTGTTGTCACCACTTTACTTTTTTCACCTATACAGGGCCATGTTATTATCTTGTTTATCTATCCTAACTGGGGAAGCTCCATCTTTTTAATTATTATAACCACCTTTGGGAAAATCATTATGTTATCATACCACGTTGCCACTATTGGGGTATAATGTTTATAATTTCATTTTAACAAACCATTATACACCATCCCACTTGCATTCTCAATGATTTTGACTAATTTTTCAATATTATTATGTTTAACCCCATCATCTTTCCTTTCCTTGGTCCCCTTGTTTTACTTCTTTCTTTTTGAGGGACCATTTTCCAACCTCCTTATACCAATCGTTCCCTCAAGGGGGCATCATTCAGTTAGTTTATCATCATTACAATTGTAGGCATACAAGATCTTTTCATTATTTAAGAAGACATTACTATGTTTATAGCTTGTAATGACTTTCCAAATAGGGGTAAACTATAGACACCTAAAACTGGCCATCGATAACCCCTAATCAAGATTTTGGCCAATTTCCACCCAAAATGCACAATTTGGCCTAAAAACACTAAAATGTGCAAAATGATGTGAAACTGACATATTCAAGTGTTGATTTTGGCTAGGGTATCACTAAATGTGGTAATACAATTTATGGGATGGATAACTTTGATTAGTTCATTTTAAGTCAAAATGCCAAAATTGCACATGCGTGCTCTGGACTACTCTTTTTTATCAAGTCTTCTACACAAGATGCATGCCTTTGTTATTTTTTTGGAAACATCATAAATGGGATTATACATCCAATGCATCTAATGTGGACTTCTAATTCTAATCTAGTCAAATTTAGGACCAATAAAAAGGCATTCTAATCAATTTGGGCAATTTATGCATAAAGGGCTTAATCATGTTTAAGAGATAGTTAACCCAAATTAAGGCCTAATCAAGAATCCACCACCACCAACCAATTTGAAGCAACTCCATAGTTTATAGGGTAAGATCTAGTCCATCTGATGCTTTATCTCTTAGTTAGCAAACAAGTGCCATCCATTTATGCACTTTTTGAAGAAAGGAGTTGCATTTCACTGGGAGGATCATTGCCAAACAAATTTTCAAAAACTCAAAGATTATCTTTTCAATCCACATATTTTATTACCTCCTATACTATGAAATCCATTCTTGTTATACCTATTAGCTACTAATTATGTTATGGGGGTACACTTGGCTCAATATGATGATAATAAAATGGAGTATGTTGTTTACTTCTTAAGTTGTACCTTGGTTAGATATGAACATAATTATGCATGTATTGAAAAATATTGCCTAGCCATGGTTTTTGTATCTCAAAAAATGCATTATTACATGTTGAATAATAAAACCATGGTCATTTCAAAAGTACATCCACTCAAGTATCTACTATCTAAAATAGCTTTGCAAGGTAGAATGGCTAAATGGATCATGTTTTTTAGTGAGTTTGACATAGAATATGTTAATAAAAAAGAAATCAAAGGATAAGTTCTTATATATCAACTTGCTAAAGCACCTCTCATGAACACACAACCACTCACGTTTCAATTTCATGATAAATCCATCATGACCATCATGGACACACCCCTTGAGGAACAGTCCTAGAAGCTATATTTTGATGGTTCATTCACTATGCATGGATCGAGGGTAGGTCTATTGTTTATTACACCATAGGGAGATATAATCCCTAAATCATTTAAAAATCACCTTTCCTTATAAAAACAACATGGATGAGTATGAAGCACTTGTTGTAGGACTTCGACAAGCAATATAGTGGAATATATCTCATCTCTAAAGTATGGTGATTCTCAGTTAATCATCAATCAGGTTATGAATCATTTTTAGACCAAAGATGACAAGTTAGTTCCATATAAAGACATGGTCGATGCTCTTAAAAATAAAATTGACAACATTTAGTTTGAGCACATACCAAGGGTTTATAACAGAACTATAGATGCCATGGCTACTATTGGCTCTCTAATTTGAAAAACAAATAAAGCTAGAGAGTATTAGTTCCTTGTCAAAAATTTGTCAGCACCGGCTCATGAACCTTCAACTATTGCCATGATTTATGATATTGTTGGTCCTAATTCTATCTAGTAATCAGACCTTTATAACTACCTTCATGACCAAATTTTACCACCTAACCTATCTCAAAAATAAACCAAAGCCTTCATTCATTATTCCACTTGTTATAATTTACTTGGATCCACTCTTTACCATCATAGTTTTGATGGAACTCTACTTCATTGTTTAAATTTAGGAGAGTCTACATTAGCATTAAGAAAAGTTCACAAAGGAGTATGTGGAGCCAATTCTAGTGGGGTAGTCCTATCCAAAAATATCTTACATACTAGTTATTATTAGCCCATAATAGATGTAGATGCCACTGCATATGTAATGAAATGTGATAAATGTCAATGGCATGCTAATTTGATTCATGCCCTAGCAAAAACTCTAAAACTAATGTTGACACCATGGCCATTTTATACATAGGGACTTGACCTCATTAGGAAGATTAACCCCACTTTATCTAATGGCCATAAACATATCCTTACCACCACTGAATATTTCACTATGTGGGTTGAAGCTATACCCCTCACTTACGTGATTGGAAAGAAAATTTCCCAATTCATCTTCAAATATATCATCTACCCCTATGGTATCCCCTCAGACATATTATCTGATAATGGAGGATCATTAAAGAACAAAGATGTAAACCCATTATGTACTGAATATAACATCACACAACACTTTTCTATAACATATTACACTCAAGGTAATGGCTAGGCTGAGGCATCCAATAAAACCATTGTCAACATTCTCAACAAGATTGTCAATGATGTCAGTTATGATTGGCACCTTTAGATATGCCCTACCCTTTAGTCATATCATACCAATCATCATACCCCCATAAGAGCCACTAAATACTCACTTGTTTATGGTACTAAAGCCATCCTTCCCATTAAGGTTGAAATGCCTTCACCATGCATCTCTTTCAAGTATGTCTTAGATGATCATGACTATCGAGTAGCTCACCTAAAAGAGCTAGATCTCTTTGATGAAAAATGCATAGCGATGCTCAATAATATTTAAACATATTAGAATAGACTCAAAGGCCACTATAATCAGTGTGTGAAGTATCAAAAATTTGAACTTGGTGATCATGTTCTCAAATAAAACTAAAAGAATACCATGGCCAAGAAGAAACATAAAGGGAAATTCAAACCAAACTAGATAGGGCCTTTTGTCATCACTACAAATTATGGATCAGGAGCATATAGGCTTACCACACTAGATAGTGATGAACTTCCAGAGCTATTGAATATTATTCATCTCAAGTGGTACTATGCTTGAATGCTAAGGTGTATGGTCTATAAGGACCATTTTAGTTATGCCTTTTTGACACTATTATTCTTTGTACAAATACCACCCTTATTCATCTTCTTTGCCATATCCCCTTTCCATTTCTGACCTATCAACCTAGTGTGTTCTAAAAACCTAGCCCATTTGACCTTGGTTTTTGTCATTCATTACATAGTTTAATCATCAAGTATTTGATTAATTAATTATTTGGTTCAAGTATTTTAGATAGGGAGGATATCTTGGGATAAAGTGATAGAAGTTTTGACAATTGCATCCTTCATTTGTTAGTCCTTTCTTACCACCACTCTTGCTACTAATTATAACTGCCTTTGGGCAAATTAATATCATTGATCTATGTCATTATGTCTTATTTATAACCACCTATGGGAAAATTAGGGGTAATACTAAGCATTGACATACCAACTTGACACTTCTTATGCCATACTATGTCTTTTTACCAATTGTTCCTATTTTGTTTGAATTGACTAATGCACTAGTTGAATTCCTCTACTATAAGGGAAGAACTATAATGACTTGAGGTCCTATTATGGGACTATGTAGGTAGTTCTCAATAATTTTTGAGTTTAGCTCAGTCACCCTTCTCCACCACACTCTCACTATTTTGTGAGCAACTTAAGCCATGCTCTCATCATTTTATGAGCAACATAAGTATGAATGCTCTCACCATTGTGTGAGCAACCTAAGCCACACTCTCACTATTTTGTGAGCATGAACCATTTAGTGTCTCATCATTCTCGATTGAGTTGTGACACTCCAAAACACTTCTAAAAACATTTGTAAAATTGGTAGAAAAAAATAAAAATATTGACCACTTTTTTGCCTTAAAGATTCTGAGAACTCTTACTAAGTTACAAAAAAATAACTTGTTATTTAGTTTCCCCATCCTTTTTGGCCTTTTTCTCTCATGTACTTTCCATTTTTCAAGACCATTCCTATTATTATATCACATCCATTTTATTTGTTTTTCCTCAGTTATCACATTCTTCCCATTCCCTAGGAGAACTACATTTGACCTAAAGTTTTTTATTGGATATTGCATCCATGGAACTATGTAGGAAACATCCACTTGCCTAGGCATATGGAGACAATTTGGCCACCCCCTTATTTTTCTTCTATTACCCCATTTAGTTCATTTGTTAAGTTTTCACCTATTTTTTAGGGGTAATGGTTATAGGATTTTTATTGCATTATTTATTTATTTATTTATTTATTTTTTGCTTATTTTGTTTATTTGTCTCCCTATTTGTTTGCTTTTAACACTATTGCCTTAATTCATTTTATGTGTGTTCATTGGGTGATTCCTTGTCCACACACTTGAATCCATCCCTATTCATATGTTTACATTTTCATCATATTTTTTATCATTAGTGCATTATTTTCTATTGGGTATTGGATTATGGGAGTCAATCTTTATACATATTTTGGCCAAGTCTTTATGGTGTTCTATCATAAAGCCTACCATCACATGCTACAACAAACCTCAGCTTTAAGAAGTCTATTCAACAATGGAAACATCTCTTCAGCACCAACATCTTTATTCCACTCCCAATCATATCTCAAATAGAGTAATTAACCATGAAAAAATTTCAACCTTTATTAGTTTAGATGAGCATCTCCCTACTATTAGGTTGTTCTAATTCATCATTACCCTCTATGTTAAGTTATCATCATCCTCAATCAAGTTTATCATGTTTTCCATAATCGAGGTCCAATGATTATAATCGCCTATGGGAAAATCATTGTACACCATCTCACTTGCATTTCTTAATGATTATAACCACCTTTGGGCAAATCATTGTGTTGTCACCACTTTACTTTTTTTTCCTATATAGGGGCATGTTATTATCTTATTTATCTATACTAATTGGGGCAACTCCATCTTCTCAATGATTATAACCACCTTTGGGAAAATCATTATGTTATCATACTGTGTTGCCACTATCAGGGTATAATGCTTATAACCACCTTTGGGCAAACCATTATACATCATCCCACTTGCATTCTCAATGATTTTAACTACTTTTTAAATATCATTATGTTTTCACCCCATCATATTTCCTTTCCTTGGTCCCCTTGTTTTGATTTTTTTTGAGGGACTGTTTATCAACCTCCTTGTGCCAACCATTCGCTTGAGGGGGCATCATACATTTAGTTTATCATCATTACAATTGTAGGTATGCAAGACATTTTCATTATTTGAGAATATGTTACTATGCTTATAGCTTACAATGCCTTCCCAAATAGGGGTAAAATATAGACACCTAAAATTGGCCACTGATAACCCCCAATCAAGATTTTGGCTAATTTCCACCCAAAATGCATAATTTAGCCTAAAAACACTAAAACATGTAAAATGATGTGAAATTGACATATTCAAGTGTCAATTTTGGCTAGGGTATCACTAAATGGGGCAATGCAATGTATGGGATAGCTAACTTTGCTCAGTTCATTTTGAGTCAAAATGCTAAAGTTGCACCTGTGTGCTTTGGACTACTCCTTCCTATCAAATATTATGTACAAGATGCATGCCTTTGTTATTTTTTGTTGGAAATATCCTAAATGTTATTACACATCCAATGTATCTGATGTGGACTTCTAATTCCAATCCAATCAAATTTAGGACCAATAACAAGGCATTCTAATCAATTTGGGTAATATGTGCATAAAGTACTTATCATGTTTAAGAGCTAATTGACCCAAATCAAGGCCTAATCAAGAATTCCATCAAAACTTGTTGAGTACTTTGTTTTGGAAATGAATATGGAATATTTGCATCATCAAGTGACCTCATTTCTTAGGAAGACATTCCTAGGCCATAAATGCCACAAATATCATGATTCATGCCCTTCATGCCTCATCAATTCCTTCCATGATGCCCTCCATGCCTCTTAATGTCCCCTTCTTCCAATTCCATGATGAGGATAATTAAAAACTTAATTTCAAAAATTGAATTAATCTTCAGCCACACATCTTAATCTCTAGATGGATTTTTAAGGTTGAATTGTATCAAATCTATAAATAGGAGGCCTCAAAACATCATTTCTAAGCTTAATTTGTGAAAAGTTATAATGAAGGATTGATTCCAAAATATTCATGCAAATATTGTTATAATTCTAAATTGATTCTAAGCCAAGCCAAGCTAGAAGCCACAGGTGCGAAGAGGAGATGAAGGTAGCCACACTCCATTAAAGAAGACTTCTTAAATCATAAGATAATCAAGCCACCATTACAAAGGCGTTTAAAGCATCTAAGGAAGGTGAAAGGAATTCTTGTGTTTTCATTCCTTGCTTTTTAGTTATTCTTATCATTTGATTTTGTTAACTAAGCTCTCCCTAGTGTCTAGGCCTAGAGATATTATACTATTAGTGTGTTTATTTCACTTTGTTTTCATTTTGAAACTAACACCATACGAACCATCCTCTCTTGAGTTAAATTCCTAGATCATAGGTACTACATTATAAATCAAATCTACATATGTAATAGGTTTGATAAAACTTATTACAAGAAAATTTTCTAGTTTTAATTTGACCAAGAGAGAAATCCATGGATGTATCTTCCTTAATTTTGTTTGATTTTTTTGCATCTAAATGCATGACCAAGTGACATACCACTAATGTTGAATATATACCAAACATAGTTGAATAAGTATAGGGAAACATGTCAATAAATTCTATGAGAATAACAATGAGTAATTCACATTCCTCTGTAGTGAGGGATGCACCATGATTTATTATCTTTAGATAATTAGCAGTAACAATGTTGACCTCTATTTTATCTTCCACAATAATTTTGGAACCATCATCTAGAATAAAAGTAAAATAAGGTAATTTATCATCACACTCAGAATGTGAAATTTTGGATGGACCCATATAGGAGGAATCAAAATCATTTCCTTCAAATAAATACTAATGGGATACTATGTGTGGATTCTATATAACCATATGCTCAAACTTATCATGATCTTCAAGCTTGATTTCTATACTGAATGAGATGCATGTACTTGTGGACACCTGGGCTTCCTATGAAAGAGAGTGAATTTCCCCATCCAATGGTGCCTAAGATAGGTTTTTGCCAAAGAACACATATTTTTATTTGCTTTTACCCTAATCTAAAAGTGACTCAAAAAGGTTTTCACTAACGGATCTCAATGTTTCATTTTTATTTTGACTAAGGGAATTTTCCTACTCTCAAAAATAGGCTACAGGGTCCAAAGTGTATATGAAGCATTACTTATGATCACCTAGAAGGATGCCTTATCTTAATCCCATGAACTCTAAAATAGATTATTCATTTTTAAATGTATCAATAATGAGATCCTAGTCTTGTAAGTCCCAATAAATAAGGTTAGGATAATGGAGAGTGAGAGTAATAGTAGGAATAACAAAAATGGTAAGGACATAATGAGTTTCAAACAATTTAGTGATGGAAAGCTCATCGTAAATACTATAAAAATACTTGATGTCATTATTGGTAACATTGTATTTTAACACAGGGTGGGTCCTTTGGGAGATAACTGGGTACAACCTTAGGGTTGTATCCTAGACTTTACTTCTTGTTGTCTTTGATAGGTATAATAAGATCTATTATACCTTGATATCTTGACCCCATTCATTTGCCTTTGTAAGAATTATGAGCCATGATTTTATTGGGGACATGATAGGGTTTTATTTAAAATTAAGAAGCTAGATCATTGTTTCATAGCCATGAATCATCTTCTTTTTTTAGATCGTATTGATTAAAGGTTTTTCCTAGAACAAATAGAAGAGATTTTGGAAGATAAAATGTTATCCCCTTATAGTGTCACTCCATCTTGGGATGACCATAGGACTTAGGTGATATTAGAAATTTTGCCACATGAAAACCATCTTCTATACTATATGTGCCTAGACCTTTATCATGAATGTTGATATGAAAGGATTTTAAGGAAGATTTATAAGAAGAAATGAGAGTATTAAGATCCACATAATTAGGTGAAAATTACTTAGATACTACATGTTTATCCTTTATAATAGGATTGATAGCACTTGGACAGTAGGTATAATGTTGAAATTTTACTTTTAAATGTTTTCAATATTGGTAAGGTGATAAATCTATAGGAATAGTTTCCTCCATTTTATCATGAGGGAGCTTAATACATTGATGTAGATTAGAAGGTACTACATGCATTTCATGATTCCACGAATGAACTAGAAGAAGATTTTATGGTAGGTCTAAATAAATAACATGACATAATGTACTATGGATAACTGATCCTACCATAATAGGCAAGTAAATGGTACCAACTAATTATCACTCTATGTTGTCATATCCTTTAATAGTAATGGTGTCATTATTTAAATTTATTGATGTATATCCTATTCATATAACTAACTTTAGTGGAATAATGTTGAGACTTGATCCATTATCTATTATCACTCTTTTGATCTTTTGTGAGTGACTGTGACCTCAATATCTAAAGAATTTGTGTGAGAAGCCCCCAATGATGATATATCATTTTGGTCAAATACCAATTGTGGACCAAGAGATAGATGTCCTACCATTTCTTGAAATTAATCAATTGGAATATTTTTTGGCACTTTAAATTGACTCAAAATCTCATACAAAACATATTTATGTAGTTTTGATAGCATTTTTTTTAGATTATCTATAAGGTCATAGTATTTATTGATAGGAAGTGCATAGTTGGATTTTTATTAATTTTGAACAAGATTTGAATGGGGATGTGAATTTTAATCAATTGAAGGAGGAACATGCCCTTGAATGGTAATCTTTGCATGTTAATTTATGTCAGCACAATATTGATTAGGAATAGAAATACAAGAATAAAGGGGTATTGTAATAGTAACTTGAGTATGAGAATCATAGGGAGAAATAACTCATGAATTAGGTGGACCAACTCCTAGAATAAAAGGATTTACTTACTAAAAATTATGGAAATGGGCATAGAAATTGATAGTAATAATAGCAACATGATGTTATATAATTCATCCCACTATATTATAATCATAAGGAGTGGCACAATAATTAAAATTATTAGTTTGAGAACTTTGATTATGATGATGACTATGAGTCACCCTTTGCTCATTATGATCAATATTATGTTGATGGAATAGATTTTTGTATATTCCCATGTCTTGGCCATTATTAGAAGATGATGTATTATTCAAATCTATTTCACCTCTTTTAAGCACATCTTATCTAATTTTTTGGAGTTGTAGACATATATGAATGGAATTCCCTTTGTTAAAATGATACTTGCAATACTCATGATCCTTATACCAATCTAATTTAGGTTGAGATTCCTCAAAAGTTTTGGTATTTGATAATATAATCATATTTTCAGCCATAAGTTTATGAAACACATTTTCAATATGCTCCCTTAACTTAAAAAATGGACATTGATTAAATTTCCCTCTCAAAGGAGGTTGCCTTCAAAAATTAATTGGTTGTAATTAATCTTCCCTCTACATTGATGGTGTTTGAACTATTTGGACATGTCATGCCTTTGTGACTCCATTACCCACCATATTTTTGTAATGATTGAAATAATTGGGTTTATTTACCATATTTGTTGAATTGGACATTGATGCTTGATTCTAATTCTAATTCTAACTTTGATTCTAATTTTAATTTTGATTGGAAGATTAACCCAGAGTCTAAGTTAAATAATATATTTTAATCAATACTTGACCTATCAATTTTCTCTCTATTTCAACCCCATTTTTGATAAAATCCTCAAAATTTTCTAGGTATTGTAGTTTGAGATTGAGATAAAGCCCAAAATTTAGATTTTGCATGAAGATATTAGACAACTCAATGTCTAGAAGTGTATATGGACATCTATCAACTTTTTCACACCATCACCAAAGATAAGTGGAAAAAATTTACCTTGCCTTTTTCTTGATATCAAATAAATCCATTGTATTTAATTCACGTTCTATTTTGTATGAAAAATGTTTGATAAAATTATCAAATAAGGCATTAAAATTTGGAAAATAATTATGTGGACGATGTGTGAGCCATTCTAATATAGGTCTAACTAAAATATATGAGGATGGATGAAGTAAAATTTTTCTATCATACATGACTTCTTGACAAGCCACAAAGAATAAGCTCATATGCTCTCTTGGATCTCCTTGTACTTTATATTTATCAAATTTTGGAATATGAAAATGAGAGGACAAAGGTATATTGAAAATACTATAATCAAATTAGTATGAACATATTTTATCCATCTTGTATTTTCTATTATGATTTTTGGACCATAGTCCTAATATGGTCTCTTTAATTACTTGTATTTCTTGAATGAGGAGAGTATTTTAGAAAGTGGGTTGAAGATTATAAGACATTGAATGGTATTATGGATTAGATTAAATTTGGTACTAATTTTGATTAGAAGAAGGAATAATAACACATCATTGTATTGGAGGATGTTGGAAGTGATTGTGGTTAGACTATGGAATGGAAATATGTTGTTGTGTAGGAAGAAGTTGCATTGGATTTTGTCTTAGGAACTATTGTTGATTAATTGGAACAGGGTGTTTCATATTATATATGTCTTGATTAATATTAGAAGGACCTTTATGTATATTGAATTGAGGAAGTTTTGAACTTGATGAAATAGTTTATGATTCAATGGGAACATGATGTAAAGGAATTTACTTAGATGACTTTGTAAGACTATACTTGTGTGGTTCTTGATGGGGATTAGGAAATGTTTGAAGTTCTTATATAATAGGTTGTGAATACTCTACAAGTGTTTTTTGACTAGGATCCATGGACATTTAAAATTAGGGAAGTGAATCAACTATGTGCTCTTCTTCTTGATTTTGATTGGAATACTAATAACTATATTGATTAATAATGAACCAAGGGCATTAATTGCTTGCTCAAATTATAATTTAGAGATAATAATGGGTGACAGTTTGGGTGCAAACTCAAGTAAATCTTTCCCCTTTATTTTCTTGGATTTTTTGGTGATTAAAATTATTTGAGACTATGGTTAGATGAGTGTGTATCATCAATTAACTTTGTAATTATAACATGTTAATATTAGGATGTGATACTCCAGCTCTATGAATACTTTCTATGGGAAAATAAATAGGGACTTTGGTTCCCATCTCTAATAGATGTAAAATCTTATTATCTCTCTCATTATATAATTGGTGTTGAAATTGATTTTGATATGCATCGTAAAGTGTTGGCTCTTTTCCCTATAGTAATTTATTAATGTCCATACCCTCTGGATCTTGAAGATAATCATCCTCATACAATGGTTTCTCATGTTGGTTTTGAATAGAGGGATTGATTTGGTTTTGGATTCAATCATCCTCATAGTGGTATTATAATGCATACCACTTTGAGTGTAACAAGGAATTATTGGAATCAAATGTTGGAATAGACTCTAGATTAGAAAGATGTATTTTTGGAAAAGACAATAATAAAATCTTTAGAAATTACAAGACTTTGAACAAATTTGACCAAAATAATGAACATCACAACTATATAATAAAATAGGTACGAAGTGTACACATTTTGAGCAAGGTATAAATGGAAAATATTTATCTAGAGACACAAATAGAGTAACATTAATATTTCACATATGATAAGGGTATGAAACATAAATGTTTTAAAGACAAGGTCAAAATGGAACATGATTTGACCTAAGAATAGATAGAGTAACATTAATAATTTACAAAAGATAAGTGTATAAAATGTAATTTTTTTGAGATAAGGTAAAAATAGAACATGATTTAACCAGAGAAATGAACATAGTAACATTACTATTTCACACAAGACAAGGGTATAAAACATAAGCATTTTTGACCAAGGTATAATCAAACAAATTTGAATAGAGAAATAGACATAATAACTCCTTCAGTATAAGTACAATGTGATAATGTTTGACTAAATATGGACCCAAGCAATCTATCCCTATTATATAAACTATTAATTGACATAAGTTTATGGGAAAATCATTGATTATTTTGATATACTTGATTTTGAGAGGATAAAGTTTAAAATTATTTAAAAGTAATTAATTATTGTAGGTTATTGGTAGGGTTTTTACACCCCCATTCTCTTAAAATTTCATATAAAAAGGCAAAATTTAGGATTTATTACTTTTGCATCCCTACATCAGTTATAATTCCATGACAAATAGGCTTCTAATCTAAAATTTTGATTTGAAAACTATTTAGTCCTAATATAACTTATGGTACATGGGCACTTTAGAATCATATGTCAATTAGATCTAAATTGTCTAGATTGTTATGAAAGGGTTTAGTCCCTTTCAAAACCACACCAACCATAACTTGATTAGTAGAGTATGATGTCTAGACTATTGCATGGCCTATGATCCTATTTAGTTGGTTAGGTTAAATACTCAGCCACTATCCCACTAAATAGTATGGTCCATTTATATACCCCATCAAATAAGTGGGTTTGGTACAATGCTAGGAGATGAAACCCTAGGTCAAATACCACCTAAGATACTTGTGAGTAAGTGATGAAATCCTATTCTTAGGCCAAAATAAAAATGGAAAGTATTGTTATTTTGATTTATAGGATCCCACTAGAGGCAAGCAAAGAGTATATTAAGAAAATCTTCAGGATTTAAACAAATAGCATATTTGTGTTCCTAAGTCACCCAAAAAGGAAGAGAATATGCATACAATACACTAATAATACATACAAGAAACAATAAACAATAAACAACAAAGACTACTTGTATGAAATGATAAAATTTTAAAACCCAAAATAAAATATGAATTAAAAATATGTTTTTTTTTACATTGTATCTCTATTATGGATGTTGTAGAGGATCTCTAGTAGTTTGAATTTTTATTTAGGTGGGAAGCATAGAATGGTCACGTTTGCAGTGTTTAGACACAAGATGGTTCTAATAATGCCATACTTGTGATCAACACTGATGTCATCTCACATGACTACTCTCATGGGACTTTATAGCCTTTTAGTCTATTGGATAATGCTTCAAAAATGTCAGGACCAGCCCTAAATCTTGTAGACAATATGTCTCCTACCTAAAAAAAACTAGACCCTAGTGGATCTAAACCTTCATGGGCTAACATGGTTAAAGGCTTAGATCTAGTGGGCTTGATCCACTTGGCCCCCCATATTTTCCTAGTATAAGTAGATAATGAAACCTTCATCCCTATTTTGAACCCCATTATGGAATAGGCTGATGTGGAGATCACCAAATCCATTTTTGCTATTGTCAATAGCTATTGCTTGAACATTAATATTTTCCAAAAATCATCCAAATAAAGATGGAAATCTAAAGTTCACTTGAATGTGGTTGCTCTTGCTAGGGGCTTCTTCCTTATTAATTTATCTCTTTAATAATATTTCATTAAGGCTCTCTTAGAAGGCCCCTAGTTTCTAGGGAAGGCAAGCATTTTAGTTAGAAGATGGAAGGCCAAGTTGAGCCTTAGTAGAAAAACCATGGATGATATTCCCATGTGGGTTTTCCTACCTAAACTCCCCCTAAAATACAAGCACCTAGAGGTTATCAATGAGATTTCTAGATATCTGGGTCAACCCATCAAAATTGATCCAATCACTCTATCCTGATGGAGAGTGGTTGTTACCTCCATCCACATCTACCTGATAACCAACAAGACCCTTCTTTAGGAGATTAAGATTAAGTCCAAATATGGATTTTGGGTTCAAAACATTGTCTATGAAAATAATGAAATCATTTGTCTTAGGTGTGATGTTCCTAATCACATGCTCTAAGATTTCCCTAAAATGGCTAGGACTTAGAGGACTCTTCTTAGTAGAGGATTAATGTGGTCATACCAAGGAAGGATTATAGGATGGAATGACCACTTAGTATTGGCTCCCCCTAATCCCCCCAAGCATTCCACCTAATGGAAATCCCAAGGCTTTGCCCTCTAACAGCCTAAAAAAGAATATGTTATGGTATCTTGATAATGCTCTATGTTCAAAGTGATAAAGTTGGATTTTAGTTTAGTTAGCCCTCTCAAGCATGGTTCCCCCATCCCCCTTTAAATACTGTTCATTATAATAGCTAAAAAGGTATGGAGCGTTCTAACCCTTTTAACCTTGTTCTATATTTATCTATCTATGAGCTATTATATGATTTAGGTCATCTAGGAATGGCCCCCTATCCTCTCGCCTTTCCCCTCTCCCCAGCTCCCCTTTCCTCTTCCATCCCAATCCCAACCCCTTCCCAATACCACTTCCCCTTTACATAGATTTCCCTTCCCCCATATTCCCCCTCTTCTATCCCCTTGGCCTTGTCTTCTCCCCCTTTATGTGCTTCCCCTCCCTTGTCCCTTCAAGATCCTCCCTTGAGTCCTCCAACCTATTCCCCACCTTTATGATCTAACCCTTTTCTTCTCCCCCCTAGTTCCACCTCATGGAACCTCTCCTCCCTCTTTTTCTCCCTTATTTAACTTACCCCCTCCCCCCTCTCCCATCTCCCTCCCCTGATCTTTAAGTCTGCCCAAGCCCTAGCCTAGAAGAGCCCCCTCTTTGTTGACCTAGAATGCTCCCTTCCCCCTCCCCTCGAGGCCCCCACTTTCCCCCATCCCACATTCCTTGCTACTTGGAAAAGAAGTAGGGAAATGCTCTAAACCTCTCTCTCCCTCCATGGAACCCCTTGGATGATGGGATTGTCACTTGCTAAAAAACTAAAAAAGGCAAGAAAAATCCAATATTAGCATTGATCCAAATTCGGTAGGTAGATCCCCAAGAATGATTTCTAAGAACTTATAAACTATAAAAAATATTGTTAATGGCTCTCAAAAAACTCTTAAGGTCTAATGTGATAAGAAATAAAAGTAATCTCTTGGAACATTAGGGGTCTAAATAACCCTAAGAAACAAAGGACTCTCTACAATACTATTAAAAGGGCTAATCTTTTTATTTTTCTCATTCAAGAAAATAAAATGTTTGATCCCACCCTTAAATCTAGTATGGCATCAATATGTAAAAATGCACATTCTCTCTTCTCAGAGTCTATAGATGGCTCAGGTGGCCTGACTATCATCTAAGACCTAGTTATTTTGGAAGGTAACTTGTTATGGAAATCCATCAATAAAATCTCAATCTTATTCACTGACATCACAAGGACAAATGGATTCTTAGCAATATTTCTGCTTCTAATTCTAAATCTACTAGGAATCTTCTTTGGGAAGCTTTATCATATTTTTTCAAGACCTATTTTAATTAGATATAAATTTTGGATGGTGATTTCAACACTCCTCTCACCCCTAGAGATAAAAAATGTGGACTCATTCATCTCATGGATAACATGTTAGAATTCAATGACTTCATTGCTACTGCAGGCTTAGTAGACATAGATCTCAATAGAATATTATTTACATGGTCCAATAAAATAATGGGAGAAAAAATTATTCAAGTCTACCTTTATATATTCCTAATATATTTAAACTGGGACTTTCACTTTTCTAACAAACTCTCCTATCTACCTAGGATTGGGTCTGGCCACAATCCCCTAGTCTTTAAAGCTGACAAAACATCTAAACCTAAGTATAGTACCTTTATATTTTAAACCATTTGGATTCATCATATAAACTTCACTAACTTCTTAAAAAACTGGTAGTCATTCTCAGAAAAAACTTAACTTCCTTAAAAACAAGCTAAAAATATCAAACAAGGAAGTGTTTGGGGATATATTTCTACAGAAAAAGGTCCTTGAGGCATAAATTTCAATCATTAAAGAAATTAATGCCTCCAATAATTACAATGAACATAAGGTTTCTAAGGAAAAAGACCTCATATGTCAATTTCACAACCTAGAAGCAAAAGAAGAGGCTTTGTAGAAGCAAAAATATAGATGCTTATGGTTGAAGGAGGGTAATAGGAATACAATTTTTCTCCATCATTAAGATTCAATACATAGGAATATAAATATTACCCCCTAACTACAATTAGAAGATGAGACCATCATTAGGGATGAAGATGACATATATCGACATATTATAATTTTTTTTAAGTATCTTCTCTCAAAGGATGGAGAACCTGAGGCTTCTCTAGTCTCTTCTACTCTATACAATTTCAACAAGGTCTTCTCAGTTTTAGAAAATGCATCTCTCAAAAATATCCCATCAATCAAGGAAATAAAAAGTCAAGTCTTCTCCATGGAAGGCCTCATGGCACCTAGACCAGATGGGTTCCCTCCTTTTTTCTTCTAAAATTTTTGGGACATCATTCATGTGGAGGTTGAAGAAGTTGTTAGAGAATTATTTTATTCTAACTCTATCCTCAAAGAAATCAATAATAATTTTTTGATTCTAATCCTAAAAAACAAGGTGCCACTAACATTCAAGACTTCTGACTGATAAGCTTATGTAATACCACCTAAAAAATCTACTCCTCCATTCTAATTAAACATGTGCAATATCTTCTTGATTCTATCATTGGGGAGCAATAGGGGGATTTTGTGGCAAGTAGACAAATCATAGACGACATTGTCTTACCTCACAAAGTTGTGCATTCCATCTCCAAATCCTCAAGATAGGGCACGATACTCAAATTGGGCATGGAAAAAGCTTATGACCAAGTTTCTTGGTGCTTCCTGATGTATATTTTAGAAAAGCTAGGGCTAATTCATGACACCAAGAAAATTGTCTATAATTACATTGCTACCCCAAGTTTTCTATTATTATAAATGGGGTCCCAAAAGGTTTCTTTCCTACTTTACTAGGTTTAAGATAAGGAGATCCCTTTTCTCCATAAGTCTTCATCATTATGGCAAAAACATTGGGGATAAGTTTGAGGAGAGCCTACAACCATGGCCTAATAAAGGGTATTTTAGTGGCCCAAATTATAGATCCTATCACCACTCAACAGTTTGTTGATGACACTATTATCTTAGGAGATGATTCTATTAAGGAAGACAAACATCTTAAATACATTTTAAATAGATACAAAAAAGTGTCCAACCAATGCATCAACTTTCAAAAGAATTTCCTTTTCTTCATCAACACTTTGTAGGCACCAAAAATCCACACACAATGATTATGAATGTCATAATTCCCCTTAACCACTTCAAGACCCCCTTGGGCCCAGCCTTGACCTCTCAATTGAAAAACCTACCTAATGCTAGTTAGTATGACCTAATAAATTAACCCACTTTTTTAACTCAACTTGACCTCATCCCTCAATTGTTTATGATCACCTTAACTGTAGACAGTCAGGTTCCATTGTCTAAACCATCTCAATTAACCTTTCACTCTAACTTGTTTTTCTATAATTAGAATGTCTAATTCATATGTGATCCTATAAATATTGAGATTAAAATTAGATAGTGAGTTGGACCCCTTGTTAATGTCTTATCACACCCCTCCTTTGCCTCTAAGAAAAGGAAAATAGGAGGTGAAAAGGACTGATCCATGACTTCAAGAGATTTTACATCCAAATTTTATTTATAGGTCACTTCTTCTAGCAATCCAATGATCTAGACATCATGATAGAGAGCTAACTGGCCACCAACCCTCAGCTAATATCCAAGTACCATTAATCTATTAGAATCATGCTATACTCCATCAATAATCCAACCACCTCAACTATTCATCCAACCAACCTCTAGCAAGCTAAGTATTTATTTTTAGTATGTCAATTACTTTCTTTTCATTTCACAATCAAACCACTATAAACCAATCTCCCAAAATTTCCTTCTATGATCTCATCAATCTAAACTTTTAGCACCAAAACCCAACACACAATAATAGTCGATCGTCATCCTAATTGCTAATGGTCTATCCAACCATTGACAGTTGCCTGAACCACCGATGGTCACCTCAACCACCAATGGTCACTGTGGTAGAAAATAACATGTTATTTTCACCAATATACCCTTGACCAAATCCAATTTTATTTTCATCTACCTATTCACAAACCCCCAACCTATTTTATGAATCATACCTAACCTGTTTAGCATTAGTATTGACCTGCTTATTTCTATATTAGTCATTTTAATCTATTTTTTATCAAGTATTTCTTGTATTCAATTTTAGTACCTTTGATTATTGATTCAAGTACTATATCTTCTATTTTCTAAGCTTAATTATTTAAAACATGTGGATTAATAGCCCTTAAAGAAGTACTTGCTTCTAGGATCTAGATAGTGTTAGGTAATCCACCCAACTATCTATCTAACCAACCATTTACTTTAGTGATATCTTATTTTTAGGTTATTCCTCCCAAGCCAAAGAGGAATTATTCACAATCATCTAGTTCAATGCATGCATAACCAAATAGGTTTTTCTACCAACCTGTATCTAGTTTCTTTCTTCTTCCTCTCTTAGAATATAAGATAAAATTATCTACAAAATTATGGCATGCCTAGTGGGACCCTTGAGTCTCTACTTGGGTTTATTTTGTTTGCATCTAGGTACTCCTCTCCCTATTCTGTGCTCATTAAAAAATTTGGTTTAAAATCAACTGCATACATTGGTTTCTTGCAAGTTTAGCTCACTTAGTTAAATTAAAGAAAAGTAATTTGATCATAGCATCACTTGTATCATACAATAAACCAAATCACCTACATTAATAAAAAATATAAATAACTTGATATAATGCTTGACTAGGATTTCATCACCTAGTAATCACCTTACCCTTTCTTGACAATCCTACTAGGAGGTCATTACCAAGGGAGGAACCAACTCAGCTCTCTGGTTGAGTATAAACTCTAGAAATTAGTATATATTGGTTAAGCACTCAACACCCTTATTACTATAATGTGTGAAGTGAGGGGGTAGGACCTTATAATCAAGCCATGCATTTAATTCTAATATAGATCCTTTTAAGATCCTAAGCACAACCTAAAACCAACCATAGATTTATTTTCTAGTACCCACTCTACAAACCAATTTCAATCACACAATTTATTAAAAGCTTAAGGCATAAGCCAAAAGAGAGACTAAAAAGAAATTTAAGACTTAACATACTTTTTAGTGTGTGTTTGATTTCATTTCTCATTTCTTGTTGTCTCTTTTTTTGAGTGGTGAGATAGTTTTTGTATTTTCTCTCCCTTATCTTGTATGGTTTTAACTCACCAGCAATGAAAGAATCTTAAAAAATAGAATCCATCACTAAGCCAATCAACCTCTTCTACCTCTTTACCCATGTAATATGTCTCTGAACCAAAATACTCTCCTCACCCTTTAGGGAGTTTTTATTTCCCTAGATTAGTTCCCCAAGGAGATATAGACTTTGCCACCTTCTTAGATAACAATTATGTGGCCCTTCAACATTATCTTAGCACCATGCCTCATCATACCCATACTTTTATTCCACCTATGGACCCACCTTATGGTATGCCCTCCCACATTATGGGGAACCCTTATATTGCCATAGTCACCACCCAACTATTGAATACTCAAGCATCTTCATCCACCAACAATCCCTTTGATACTACTATGGAAAACTAACCTACCTAAATAACCAACACCCTTGTGCCTTCCACCCCAACCAACAATTCCTCTACCCTAGAATAAACCCAACCATTAACCACATATACTCCCCTCAACATAGGAATACCTACTACTAGTATTGCCAACCTTCGTTTAGCTACCCCCAATCCATTAATCACTACTCCGCTTCAAAATCTTGTGGTGTCTATACTTTCTACCTTACTCCTGATTAGTACAAAGGTCACCACCTTTCCTTTAGTTGAAAACCCAACCATAACTCCTATCCAACCTGTCTTAACCTATAAATAGGTGGCCATCACACCTAACCTGGGTCATAACCCTAACCCACAAGGGCATGTACCTCTACCCACTACCCAACCACCTACATCCACCTACCCCTATATGGCATCTACCCAACCACTTATGTCCACATATCAATATATGGCTGCTCCTGAACCTCCTACCAGTTATCAATATGTCACCCAACCACCACAATAATATGCACCTTAAAATATTTTAGGTACACAACCCCAAGTAGATTTGATGAAAATTATTATGGATAAAATGACTAAATTAGAGTCATCTATCTCTAGATCTGACAACATCTTATCTTATGACTATATTTGTAACAAACCCATTCACCCATCTATCCTTATCAGACAATATCCTCCTTAAGGGGAACTTCTCAGGTTTTCTAAATTTCAAAGTAAGGACAATCCCCAATAACACCTTAGGGAATTTAGGCATGCATGTTATTTGATTACATATAATCATGCGCTCCTTCTTCATACCTTACCCATGTCCCTGTCGGATCCATCATTGGACTAATATAGTGCCATAACTAAATAATCTCTCTTCTCTTTCACCCAACCATCCCAAACTTTATTGGATCAATTTTCAATAAACATATCCAAGAATGTTTCCATCACTAATATTTACTCTATCTAGTAATTTGATGATGAATCTATTAGTGATTTTTTAGCCCATTAGAGGAGACTAATCAATCAACTTTCCTTCTCTTTACCCCAACCTAAACTAATAGAATTTTTTACTCAGGCATGTGCCTAGCACATCTCTTCCACATTGTGTGTCCAAATATTTATAACCTTTGATGAAGCTTTAACCATGACACTTAAGCTAAAAAATAGATCCATTGATGAAGGAAAGTTAAAGTTGAAAAACAAAAACTTTATTTATAAAACTAATGAGGCCTCTTCCTCTAAACCAAGCAACTAAACCAATACCAATGCCAAAATTAAGGGAACTATGAATGTAGTTGTCCTTAAGACCTCTCCTCCACCATTTTTCAATCAACCAAACTCTTCTAACTCCTCAAATAAAAACATGAGAAACTAAAATTGAAACAATTAGAAGCAATTTAATCCACTTGAAGAATCTTATGCTTTGGTCCTAGAGAAGTTGTCGAAAGCTAATATCATATAACTTCCTCCTATCAAGCTCCCTAAATAATTTGACTCATCTCATCCTATGCCTATATGGTACAATTATAATGACCTATGTGATTTCCATTGAGTATTTGGGCATGATGTTAATAGGTATAATACCTTTAAAAACATTGTCCAAACCCTCATTGACAAAGGGGATCTTGTATTAGACAACTCCAATGCCCCTCTAAACCAAGCCCTTGACATTTTTAGACAACCTTTTCCCAATCATGAACCTACCAAAAATGAGAGTGATAAAACTTAGTGTTCTCAAGATGCCCATACCATTAATATGGTTCTTGACATGCTCATTGCTAAAGAACCTAATACCCAATCTACTTGCTCTTCACCCTCTCTACTTATTGAGGTAGTGGAGTTGCCTTCTCTTCCTTTAGAGACCCAAATCAAAAAATTAACATTTTTATCTCCACTTATTGAGGTAGTGGAGTCATCAACCCCATTCAACTATTATACCCAAGTAAGAAACCATCACCACTTTACCTTCTCCCTCAACTACCGAACAATTCACTCCCCCTTTGGAGATCACTACTAAGGAAGAGATCACCATACTTGCACCTGCTATAGAGAAACCCTCCATCCAAACCTTGGATATTTTGATTGAAGAAAAGGGCAAGGTCACCATTCCCCTTTCTTAACCTATAGGTTTATCTTTTAATCCCACTATCTAGGGAATAAGACCAATCTATAAACCATTCTCTAGACTAGTTCAAAGATTAAAGTTTATCTCTAAACCAAATAGGGATTGAGATACCTTTTGGAAATAATTGGGGATCCCTTACATCACCAAAAATAACCTCTAACCACACCTTTGGAAAACCAACCCATAACTTCTATTATCGAACCCCCTGTCTTATCAACCAAGCTAATAAAAACCTCTACCAACCCAACCATTTCTCAACCATCCAAAGCAACCAAATCCTAAATAACCAAATCATCTTTTATCACTTCAATAAAACCAACCAAAAACCTTAGCATCTTCCCTATGTAGATCCCTAATCACCCACCCTTAAAACTAGAGCTCACCTCACCAGACCCATCATCTAAACACTGTACCAAATCAACCAAGGAGGTAAAGCCACCAAAAGGATAGAAGGCCAAACTTCTACCTCCCTCAACCCTAATCTCTATCTTGGGACCTCATCCCTTCAATTTGATTTGGAATCCAACTATATTAACCAAATACTACCCATTGATGTTGGTTACACCAGGACATTTGGTTTTTGACACACCCACCTTTAGCTAGCCATAAATAACCAAACTACATACCCTAAAACCTCCTACCTCTAACTTATCAACTTCCACCTCACCAAAACCAAAACCCTAAACTAAGAACACCACCTTACCCAAACCTTCTATCACCAAGTATATTTCCAAAAAGACTTCCATCTCACCAACCAAGGCCAAACCCTCTAAACCCTCTCCACCTTTAGCTGAGTCTTACTAAACTATTTTTCAAAGGTTACTATAAGCCTCTTACTTGACCTTACCTCATATTATACCATTTGATCTTCTATATCTAAAACCCTTCTGATATAATGACCACCAAATATGATCCTTTCATAAGACACCTAGGCATGACATAGAGAACTACAAATCCCTCCAAACTAAAATTTATCAGCTCTATGACGAGGACAATCTATTAATAGATGAACCTACTACAATCCCACTACAAATCGAACAATAAAAAACCACTACCAATTCCTACCTAATCACTTTTTCTCACTTCAAAGTGATAAGAAACCAAACCAATATCCTAACCTAACTCTTCCATCCATCCATACTATCCATGTGGTTACATGATCACACACTTAGTAAAAAGATAAGGGGAAGGATAAAGTGTCCATCCCATAGACATATCCATTTTCCACATCCCAAGAAAGTCAAAATTAGGCACCTTCACCTTTAAACAAACCTAAGGTATTAATCCTAGGTACCTCTCAATCCAACCCCTCTAAATTAATCAAAAGAGTGGTGCTCAAATAACTTCACCAAACCCTAGCAAATATGAACCTATATGAGTTGATTTATACCTTGGCTCATCATCACCAAGTGATGATAGAGGCATTTTAATCAATAGAGGCCTAAATTGAAGACTTTCAACCTCTAGAAACCTTTGTTGGTGATCTCCAAATTTCCAATATTGTCACCTTCAAAGATTCAAAAATACCTTCTATCCACCTTGATGACCCAGATCCCCCTCTTTTCATCACTACCTACATCAACCAAAATAGCATAAAATGGGTCATGATTAATGGAGAGACAAAATTAATATCATCTCCTCTCATTCCTATGATCAAATTAAACTACCAAATAATGTCATGTTCAAAACCTTAGGCATCCTTTGATCCTTCAATGACACTATGACCACTATTTTGGGAACTATTATTCTTCATATTTATTTAGGGCCTCACACACTCCCCAAACTCTTCTATGTATTAGAAGGTGAATTATAGTAAATTTTTTTATTGGGACAACCTTGGATCTATTCCATGGGTTTTGTACCCTCCACCCTTCATCATTGTATTAAATTTGAGTATGAAGGCTAGGATGCCACAATACAAGTTGACCCAAGTCCCTTTTCATCATGCAACATGACTTATCAGCCCAATAATGTCCTCTTACCTCCATCTATCACACCCTCATCATCCAAATATAAGACCTCAACTATGAAGTATGAAGCCACATATCATTTGACCAATGAGGTATCCACTAGCTCATTGATCCCCTTAGAATAAATCACCACCATAGACCACTTGAAATTAACATTCCAACATCTTTCACTTGGGGAATATCACCTCCTAACCCTTGATGCTTTCCATACTCCTCAAGAGTATGAGAAAACTGACCACCAAACTACTTATGACCTAAATATTGGGGCCATTTTTCCTTCAAAACCTTCAAACTATGAAACCCATTTCATTTATGGGGACTTGAAAAACCAATTGATGCTTCTGTCACCTATTCTTCACCTCGACCATTCACCTCTAGTTTCTCCTATCTAGACAACCTAGGCTTTGCCAAGACATACCTCCATAGGTGTACTTGGAAAGAATTTAGTCTTGGATTATATTAATATGGCCCACATGAGTTGATTTCAATTGAGACCAAAAAACCTCATGAGAAACATATCCTTGGTTTCATTATTCCCAACTAGAAGAAAACCAAACCACCTACCATCACCACCATTGAGAAAGACATCCTTTCCTCACCAACCTCTTCTCCACGTAAGTGTGAGGATGAGGAAATCATCCCACATAATATTTTTTCCATCAACATGATCAGCCTTAAACCTCTAACTTATCAAAAAGATGAGGTGATTGTAATCATCCCTTTGACCCATCCTAAGATGATAGGAGACGACTCTCCTACCATTAACACTATTCAATGCTAGGATGATGATTCTATTCTCACCTATCTTGGTGTACCAAATTATTCCATCCAAAAATCCCTTCCCATTAAGACTTTAACCATGTTTAATTAATACACCATGGATATCAACTTGGGCACCCCTAATAACCTTGCATTATCAAAACTGGCCAATCACTAAATTTTGAGGAACTTCAAGACTTCCCCTCTTTCCTTCAAGACTACAACATATAATTTTCTTGGTATTATTGCAACATGAATATAATCAAACCCTCCATTTCTACCCACAACATAGTCACTAACCATGATACCAAGATCATTAAGTATAAGCTTTGTCGAAAGCACTCTCACATATCCCTTCTCATCAAAGAAGAGCTTTAACATCTCCTATACATCAATTTAATTCAACCCATTGACTATCCCTAGTGGGTCTAAACAATTATACCTATCACCAAGGACACAAGAAGGATACATATTTATGTGGACTTTCATGACCTCAACCTTTCTTGCCTAAAAGATGAATCTCCTTTACCAAGCATTGACCAACTAGTTTATCTTACAGTCAGTAATGAGATGTTGTCACTCATAGATAGATTCTTAGGTTAAAATTAGATCCTAATTTACCTAAAATATCATCACAAAACCACCTTTATCACCCCATGGGGGACCTTCTACTATAGGGTCATGCCTTTAGGACTAAAGAATGCTAGTGAAACCTACCAATGAGCTAGACCTACATCTTTCATGACTTTATCCACAAAATTGTTGAGGATTATGTGGATGATATTATTAGGAAATATAAATATCATAAGGATCATTTGTCCATTCTCAAAATTATCTTTGAGCACCTCATCCATTATCATATCTACCTTAACCCTAGGAAGAACATTTTTGGGGTCTTATCAAGAATGCTCCTTGGATTTATCATTTCTCTTTAGGGAATAGAAGTTGATCCTAATAAAATAATAACAATCCTTAATATTATTTCTCAAACCAACCTCAAGTGACTTTTTAGTTTGCAGGGGAAGCTCCAATCCATGCATCATTTTATCTCCCAGCTCTTGAATTGATGCCAACCCTTTCATCACCTCTTGAATAAGGACATATATTTTAAGTGGAATAAAGACTATCAAAAGGCCTTTGATTCACTCAAAGAGTACCTATTATCCCCACCTATCCTCACCCCTCCCAAAGATGACCAACATTTCTACCTTTATATCTTCACCATTGACCACTCCTTAGGGGCAATGCTTGTTCATCAAAATGAATAACATAAAGAACAAGTCATCTACTATATAAACCTCATGTTTATAAAGTATGAGACTCAGTATACCCATATAAATAAATATTACCTATCCTTGGTCTTCATGGCCACCAAACTTCACCACTACCTTCTTAACCACAAGACCTATGTCATAACCAATACTGACCCACTCAAGTATGTGCACTCCAAGCCATACCAAAACTGATGTATGGCCAAGTAGATCATGTTTTTATTAGATTTTGACCTTAATTTTCTTCAAAAAAAGTAAATTAAAGGTAAATTCATTGCTTACCAATTGGTTGAAGCACCATTAATAGACAACCAACCTCCTTTTCTTGGGTTTATAGATGAGTCCATCATGACCCTCTCTCAGGTAGACTTCACATATCAAGTGACCATATTCTTTGATGGATCAATGTGTAAAAATGGTAGGGGATATAGCATCATATTTATTCCCATTCATGAAAAACCTCTTCCTTTATCTTTCAAGATAGATTTTGAAAGTACCAACAATATGACTAAGTACAAATCCTTAGTCATAGGCCTTCAAATTATCTTAGCCTTAAGAGTAAAAATAATTAACATCTTTGGTGACTCCTAACTTGAGGTCAATCAAATAAATGGAATATACCAGTGTAAAAATGATGTTTTAAAATAGTAAAAATGATTAGTTGTTGAAGTCTTAACATCATTTAAACACTATCATATCTAATCCACCCTACAATCCACCAATAAGTTTGCTGACACCATGTCTTCCCTTGCCTCTTAGATATTATATACACCCTCTAACTCTAGGATATTTTTAATTTTCCATAGAATTACCTAGCCTTCTTATATCAAGCTAGATTATCCCACCATATTCAATGTAGAGGAGACCCAATGTGACCTTTGGGATTAATAAACCTTTGACTACCTTAACCTTACCATCATTCTTTTTGGTCTCTCTAGGAATGCTCAAAGATCATTTATATTGAGTACCTCATGTTATACCATTATGGGGGAAATTATTTATAAATGTGGCTTTGATGGTCTCTTCTTTTATTACCTATGCATTCATGAAGCCTCTCACACTATCAGGTAAATGCATGATGGGATCTATGGGTGACACTTTAGTGGCCTTTTTGTGGTTAAATGCATCCTTCACCTTGGCTATTACTATCCTACCCTTAACTAAAACTATTATTATTATGTGAAAAAGTGTTTTAAGTGTCAATAACATGCCAATTTACATCATGCACTTAGCCATAGTCTTTGCATATCAACTGATTTCTAGCCCTTATCACAATGGGGTCTAGAGCTCATTAGTGAAATTAACCCCCATTCTTCATAGTAATACCATTCTATCATCACTGTGATTAAATATTTTACTAAATGGTTGTAGGATATTCCTCTAGTCTCAACCAAAGTGGAAATTAATATCAAATTTATCAATCATCACATCATCTACCATTTTGGTGTTCCTCACAAAATCATCATCAACAATGGAAAATATTTTAAAAACAAGAAAGTGTAAGGTTTTTATGATGCATTTGGTATCATGTTAAGTTTATCATCACCCTATCACCCTCAAGTGAATGGATAGTTAGAAGCCTTTAATAAAAATCTTAATAACATGCTCATTAAGATGGTCAATGCCTCTAGCTGGGATTGGAATTTGCATATCCCTTTCACCTTGTGAGCATATCATACTAGCATTTGAACCCTTATGGGTGCTACATATCATACTAGCATTTGAACCCTTATGGGTGCTACATATTTATTTCTTGTGTTTGGATTAGAGGTTGTCTTACCTCTCAAAATCCAAATCCCATCTCTTTTCATCTATTTATAAGATATCATCTCTAAGGACAATTATCATCAACACCATTTATCCTAGCTTGATTTACTTGATGAGCATCATTTATCCACCTTTACCCATCTTCATGTCTATCAAGATAACATCAATCATGCCTATAAAAAACACTTTAAAGTGTAATAATTTAACATCAAAGACCTCATCCTCAAAGAAAATCAACATGTCACCAATATGGAGAAAAGCAAGCATGGTAAGTTTGCTTTCAATTAGCTTGGACCTTATATCATAACCCACAAGTATAGATCAAGAGCTTACTGGTTATCCTCTCTAGAGGGAAAACCAAAAATTAAGCCCCTCAATGATTCAAATCTGTATTCTTACTTTTGTAATTACCATCTATAGCAACCCTAAGCTTAGATTTTCTATATTTCCAATCTCAATCACACTCAAGTAACTCAAGGACACTATCATACTAGAATCACTTTCACTTTCACCATCACTTAGGTGGGGATAACTATGTTAGCATTTATCCCTCCTCGAATTATTGGTATGTAGGTAACTCTCTTCACAACAAGGTGTTGAAGATGTCTAACCTATCCTACTAACAAACATAGTTTTTAGATCATACCTTAATTGTATGGAGGATTATCATTTTTACCATAAATTAGTCATTATATTCATAATAAATAGTTTTATAATTCATGTAAATATGAACAAACCCTAAAAATATAGACATAGGTACACCCAAAAGTTTGAGATAGTCCTACATAGAGGACACTAACACCAATATCAAGACACTAGAGACATATGGTGTTATTCTCCAATTATGGCACTACTATCTAATATGGGTTATGATATAGGGATCTCACTGATGACACTTAGACCAACTTCCATCTTGATTTCCATTATTCATATCATATATATATCAAGTGTTTTCTAGATAAGTCTTTATTTGCACTATTTAAAACTAGTTTTAGAAAAGTCAAATCTAGTCAATTCTATAACAAATAAGTGACTATATTCTATGCATATTATTTCCATAATTTAGTCTACTTAACCATTTAATCAAACATAAGATATATCTATACTAAGTCCTAAAATTTTAAAACATTTGGTGAACCTGAATTACTTTGAACATTGCTCAAACCCTAACCCTATATGCTCGTAGGGTTTGTATCCTTCTTTTTTCTATTTTCATTAGTTGATTTGATTTTTTTAGATTTCATATATTATATTTTAGCATCTACATTCCAATTTTTTTACTACATTCCATCTAAAAATGGTGTCTATCTTCTATTAATAATTGTTAGGCTAGGTGGTAACCCTATAGAGCATTTTTAAATTCTTGATATTTGAGCTTATAAAATGGATAAGGGACCTATTTTAGCTTATATTGTTGATCCTTCACACCTTGATTATGTGGATTTCAATGATAATTCATCTAAAGATGAAAAATATAATCAAGATCAAGATGATACACAAATTGGAAATTGAGACACTCTCCCTCCACTTAACAATGATAACATAATTATCAACAAAGATGCGGTCCTACATAGATTCAAAGATAGAATTCAAAAGCATCCCATTGATCATGTATAAATTTTAAAATCCAAAATGGAAATTAAGAATAAATTAAATAATGGTCAATCTTCAACTCCCCTAACTAATAACATTATTATACCTATAGTGGGGCCAACTCAGCTAGCATAACCTACAATTGTAATTCAATAACCTATTTCACTAAAATTTGTCTATTTCAAGTCTAAAGAAAAATAAAGAAGAATGGTAGGGATAAGTGATTAGAATGAACACATATTGGTTTGCACACTATATCCAAATGTTGTGAGCACTCCTCTTTGTCTAGGGAGGACTACCTATAAGTAAAAAAGTACTACCATAAAATGTTTGTTAGCAAATATTTGAGTGGGCTGCCAAGCTATGCACTTGTTCCAGGAAGTGTGAAACTTCGTTAGAGATGAAATTCCAATTTTGAGAGACAAAAGAGTAATAAATGACTAAAAGAGAGGTAAAGAGAGAGTAAAAGAGAGATAATGTTACCATTATTCACAACCTAAGTGTAGCAGAAAGTAACAGAGTTTAGGTGGTATGTTTTTTTTATATTTTGGAAGTTATTTGGGTAGGTTTTGGAAGGGTTAGGATATCCATAATTATTGATGTCAATTAGGAAGTGATTAATATCAGTTATGCTATTGAGGTTGATGGGTGAAGGTGATCGATGTCGATTAGGATGCCAAAGTCAATAGGGGCAATAATTGCCTAGGAGCTTGTAGAAGGCTTTTCTAAGTCTAGGAAATGGTTTTGGTCAGTTATAGAGGGTTGGGGGAGAGTGAGAGAGAGAGAGTATTATTAGGGTGGATTTGGTTAGAAGTTTGGTGTGTTAGATCAAGGAGAAACAAGTAGGGGGATTTATAACTCCTTTATAGGGGTTTGGTCAGGAATGTGTAAAGTAATGAATAGTAGATGTAAAGTGATAGCAAAGTAACTACTTTAAAGACCTATAGAATAAGTGATATACTTAGCTATAGTGGTGACTAAAGGATAAGTGTCAAATGGATGGTTCCTATCAGGTAGTCCAAACTGATGCCCTAAATAGAGAAAATAAGCAGATGTTACTAGTCTTTGAGAGCTTGGTTCCTGATTTGGATTGACTTATAGAAAATAATAGTAAGCTATGATGTCAAAAGTTGAATGTTGAGAGATTGGATGCAAATAAGGAGTTTTCTTGATTTTTGCTAACCTGAACATTAGTTTGGAGTTTGTCTTATATAATTAATGTTAGTGATCCCACTGACATTGGTCATGGGTTGATCAATGTTAGTGGCCTTAGAATAGATAAAACTACTATTTTTGGCCAGTTTTCTATTTTTCCTCATGCCAAGTGTGGTACCCATTACAAAATATTAAAAATAGGAGGTTAAGAAGGATGTAGTTGATTAAGAATTTAGTTTTGAGGTGAGAACAAGTCTTGGGTAGTTAGGATAAGGTGACTAATTCTTGAGGTGACTCATCAGGTGAGAATTAGTCTTAGGATGAGGTAGCCTAATAAGGTAGCAAAAAGTGTTTTTAATTAAATTAATTATATATTTCAATTTAATTAAATATGTGAGGGGTGAAAGCATGGGTTAGGGAAGCTAATTATTATTATTGAAATAGGGCTCAAGGGGGTTTCAATATAGGGAGTTACGCATATGTATGTGGCATAATTTTAGTGTCTACATTAAGCCCTTTTTGTCTTGTAATTTTCACTTACAATTTGTAAGACAAAAATAGGAGTTAGGTGCTTGAGGTATTGGATGAGGTATCCCCCCTCAAAAAGGGAATTGATGGAGGAGAAACCAGAATCAGGTACTGATTTATTAAGAAGTGAATTGTGTGAGTGGAGGAGAACATGGTATTACTGCTTGTGTGTATACTATTATGAGTTATAGTTGATAAATTCAAGAATAGGTAAGGTTGAGGAGGACTCAAATAGAAATAACCAAATCATAGATTATAAGTGATAGCTAAGAAGGTCAAAAATAATCAAATTTTTAGCTCCAATGGTCTATGTGTGCCAAGTATCTAAGGTAGGAAGTGCACCTAAAAAACACAAAAGGTTATAGGTGATAGGATGAGCTTGGTTTCCATCCAAAACACCTAATATACATGCTTGTGTACAATAGCCAACTATAGCATAATAGCATAAGTGGTCAAGACAAGCAATGTAAGGTTGGTGTAAAAGGGTCAATGAGTGAGGAGATATTCATGATCTCCAAGTAGAGTCATTGTGGGTGGAGATTTAAGTGATCTCAAAGGGTGATTATCAGGGTTGGGGATATATATGTGATTTATAAATTGGTGGTTGTGGTCAGGGAGATATACGTAATCTCTAAATTTCCTTAGAGTATGGGTAAAGTCTAACAAGTTATAGTTATTGGTGGAAACATTAATCTAATGGTGCTAGCATTAATGACATTACTAATTTCAATAATAAATAATGTTGATGTCAATGACTTATGGCAAATTTACTAATATCGATAGGCTTAAGTGCTAACATCAGTGGATTAGGTCAAGTCTACCAATGTCAGTGGGTAACCAAACCAAATAAAATGGGGTTTGGTGGTCCACTAAACTCATTTACAACATTTCATTGGAGAGAAATAGAGCTATGACTACGACATAGATGGCAGAGCTAAGAGGGGACCCAATAGGAGATGCACCACCACAAGAGCTAGCTATGCTAGCTTGAAGGAGATAGAGAGATGAGGTAAAAGTCTCTATGATGTGGTTTTGAATGTAAATTGGTGAATTTTATTTGGTAAGTTAATTTGAGAGTTTGGGGGAAAGAAAATGTGAGTAGAGGGGTAAGAAATGGGGTGGGGTAGCTTTAGGATAAGTTGGGATAGATTTGGGGTAGATTTTAGGTAAAAATTTAAATTTTGGGGGATGGGTCACTTAGCCCTAGGACCAAACTAGTCATTAATGTCAGTTGGGTCCACTGATGCCAGTCGACACAACACTGATGTTGGTAGGTTATACTAATGTCAACTAAAACCAAGCATCGATATCGACATTAAAACCAATGTTAATGACTATGAAGAACTAGAAAATAGGATAAAGGGTCATTTGGATCCCTAATTATAGTAGTCCACTAATCTAATGGTTAAGCTAGCCTCAGAAGACCCCATGTTGATTGAGTGATACCTACATAGCCCAGTTGAGGGCCTTAGGCAAATGTAGTTCTCCCAAAGCCTAGGGAAAAGGATCTAAGGTATGGTTAAAAGTGTGTTAGGGGAAATGGGTAAAAAAGGTAGTTTTAGATAGGTCTAGAGATATAGGGCTTAAAATATAGGGCATAGGATTGAGGGGTAGGGATATAAGCTATGAGGCTTATAGTTTTGATAAGAAGTTGGGCCTAGGGTAGAGAGAGAGAGAGGCAATGAAGCCTAGGGTAGAGAAGAGAGAGTAGGATAGATAGTTAGGTGGGTATATGGCTGAGCTAACCTTATAATACCCCATGTCAACTGAGTGCTACCTACATATCCCAATGGAGGTCCTCAAATAAATGTAGTTCTCCTAGAAAGAAGGGAAAAAGGTGGTGATAGGTTATATAAGTAAGTATGTGATTTGAGTTGTGTGTGTATGGATATAGGCTAGGATGGAATTGACACTGTAGGATCATATATCAAGGCTATTAACATGTATGAGGAGGGATATCACCCTAGATGAGTGGGACCACATGGTAGCCATAGGATTAGGGGGATTGCAATGATATTGTAGAATCATCTGAGATGTGAGCCTGATGATAACATTGATTGAGAGGTGGGATCACACCACCAACACCTTCCATCTATTGATCAGAGAGTTGATAGTGACTCAAGAGGATGTATATAGGATATTATAGTTGCCACTCTAGGGTGAGGAGCTCTTCACATGATCAAGATAAGAGCATGATATGCATATAGTGGCCTTATATGGTGAGTATGTTAATGAGGTGACCTATCATTCAATGAGTTTTTCCTATGAGCCATTATATATGGCTGATGAGGAGCAACATTGATTTAGCATCTTGATGATGATAGGGATCATAGTGTATATATTACTAGATGCAGATGGTGGTAGATTTTTGATTACATTGATAGGTGTGATGGCACAGATGGTTGAATTATAGACTATTTTTGCATGAGGACCAATGTTTTTGGTTTAGTTATATAGAGAGATATGGGGTTTAAGAATACGATGATGGTATAGTTTGTGTGTCAGCCATTTATTACACTATTAATCATACAAGCATATCATGGTTACATGACTATTGGGGTTACCTACTATGATTCTATCTAGTTTTAGGGTGGGTTTTAGATGGTGGAGGGATGGCATGGCATAAACATGAGTAGATAGTGTAGTGCATGACATTACTTATTGTAGGCATTTGATAGAGGGAATAATCCTTGTAGACATTTTGTGGATACCCTACTTGACATACCATATATTTAGAGGATAGGTACAATAGCTTATTGGCTTATAAAGCTCATTATGGGTTAGAGGGAGATGATTTGGTGAGTTAGAGATGGTACCCATGGCATGGGCCAGGGGGTAGTTTGGCCTACTATAAGATGTACCACCTACCTTCCCTTGATATAAGAGGGATGATATAGAGGAACCCCTACCCTTGCCATAGGAGATAAATGGGCTAGATTTTGAGGAGATACTAATAGGGCTAGGCATAGTTGATCTAGGGTGTACAATAGCATATATGGCTTGGTGGGCTGGTTTACATCCCATGATAGAGGTCAGAAGGCCACCACAAGATTTGTAGGGTGTGGTGAGGGAGAGATATGTAGTTGGAAATGCATGAGATGTAGTAGTATAGGCTAGAGATATAGCTTAGGCATAGATATTAGCCTTATAGGGATAAGTGGAGACATTGTAGGTCCAGGTTGGGGCACTATAGGACTAGGTTAGGGTGTTACAGGGTCAAGTTAATTTGCTAATAGTGGAGAGGGATAGTTTGAGAGTAGTAGGTCAGGTTACTCCTCCTCCACCATAGGGACTAGTATAGGCTAAACCTTTAGTCAGTGTGATGGGACCACCATAGACCATATCTTTGGTGAGATATACTAGTACCCTTGATGAGAATGCCTATTACGAGAGGGTCATTAGAGAGTTATCATAGATTTATAGGTATTCTAAGTTTAGAGAGTAGGAGAGATATATGTCATATGACACAACTTCTAGCTCATGTAGATGTAGATAGGCTACACTACTTATTCATGACCATGCAAAGAGCCTTGAGGACTCTGAGTGCCATAGTTTTCTTATGTTATATGCACACCAGCGTATAAGCTGAAGATGAGAGATGTATTTTTTCGAGAGAAACATGATTTTGTGATGATTTATTGATAAACATATATGTTGATCATATATATATGAGATGTATATTTATTGTGATTTTGAGATATGTTTATTGTGATTGTGATGATGTTGATGTGGATGATCATTTTTTGTTATGTTAATTTGATTTTGATGTTTGAGTTAGACTAGCATTTCCCATATATGTGATGGTATATGCATAGTTGATTTGTTATCTTCATCTTATAATTTTTCCATATTTGTGATGGTGTATGCTTAATAGGTTGGTTATGTTATTTTATTTCAGCATTTTTCTATATTTGTGATGGTGCATGCTTAAAATAAATGCAATAGGATTGATAGTGTTTGTATAACATTTTCATCTTAGTAGAGAGATTGACATATGATTTGGATGGGAAAATAAAAAGGTAAAATGCTTATGTATTAGTAAAGACCATAATCATAACATAAATAGGCTCAAGAATATGATCCTCTTTCATGCTTTACATCATTTGACTATTTTGTTTGTTAAAGAAGCATCATGTTCACCTTGTGTTAAGCGAGTTCACAGTCCCTTAAAAGAGTATGAGGGAAAAAGGGTAAAATGAGGGAAAATGTTTGGGTAGCATAACCTTCGAAGTGGGAATGATATGCCCCTACTATGGGTGACCTAAGAGCTACTATATGCAAGTTCATGACTTAAAGCATTTTTTTGGTAAGCTGATCAATGTGGGAAGCCTACAATGGGATTTTATATGTGTAGAGGTCATATGAAGCTAATCAATACGAGAAGCTTTTGACTTGTATTACTCTTTGAGAACAAATCTTGGCCTAGCCATCCTTTAAGGGAGTGGTCTAAGAATTTGTTTTTGATTTTTAAATAGCTATCCTTCAAGGGATCAGTCTATTGATATTACCAAAGAGAAGTTATGCAACTATCCTTCAAGGTAATAGTCTATGTTGAGAAACAAGATCTCAGAGATTAGAAATTATCTAAATATCCCTTTTTTTTTTGCTTCTAGTCATGGACAAGAATATAGAGGCTTAATAGTTTTCCACTTTGAAGGCAAAACCATAACACCTTGTTAGTTAACTAAGTGTGTAGGAGTAAGGGTGAAGAGAAAGGGATATGAATGTAATAGAGGTGATCAAGGGATGAGCTCAAGTTAAACATGAGGTGAAGTGATGCTTGTTTAACAAAATAATGGTCATAGGTGTAAGTCATTTAAAGGCTCAAGTTTTGGCCTTCCTTTGAGAGAAGACAAGTGATAAGTTCCTGAGCCATACTTGTGAGTTATAATATAGGGTCCAAGCCAATTAGGAAAAAACTTACCCCATTTACTTTTCTCCATTTTCATCACATGTTAATTTTATTTTATGATGAGATCTCCAATATTGAAATCTTTCTCTTTGAGATTTTTGTTGTAAGCATGTTTGATAGGCTCTTGATAGATTTGGAGGTGGTTGAGGGTTATGATATGGTGATCATCAAATAATTTAAGTGGAGCCAAATGTTCTTGGCAAAAGTCATCATTAGTAAGTATCTCTTTTAGAGAAATGTGAAGAGAAGGAATCTAAACCTCAAGAGGCAAAATAACCTCAATCCCATATACTAAAGAAAAAGGTGTAGCACCTGTAGGGGTTTAAATGCTAGTGCAATAAGCCCATAAAGCAAAGGGAATGTGTGTATGCCAATCTTTGCCTGTATCATTGACTACCTTCATGAGAATAATAATATGTTTTGTTTGAATCTTATACCTATCCATTTGCTTATGGATAGTATGGTGATGAGAAGCTTAATTTGATTTTGAATGTATCATAAAGACTTTAGATAGTCTTGTTTTTGAAAGATTTGCCATTGTCTATTATAATTTTATGAGAGACACCAAAATGATAGATGATGTGATGGTTGATAAAGTCAAAAATTTTGTTAGCCTTAGTGGAAATGAGAGGAATGGCCTCAACCCACTTGGTAAAGTATTCATTGGTAGTAATGATAGAATGATGACAAAGGGAGGAATGAGGGTTAATCTCCTTGATTAAATCTAAGTCCCATTAGGAGAAGGGCCAAAAGTCTTTGGTAACTTGTAATGTATGAATCAAAATGTGAAGGATGTTAGAGTGTTATTGGCATTTGACATAACACCAAATGTAATCAACATAGTTTTGATGGATTATGGGCCAATAATAGCCAAGTCAAAGGATACGCTTGGAAACTATGTGAATATTGAAATGTTCACCAAAAATCACATCATGGACCTCTTTAATAGTGAAGGAAATTTTAGTACTAATGAGGCATCTAAGAATGAGACCATCAAAACCTCACTTGTAGAGAAGTCCCCCTAGCATAGTATAATGAACTACATGTTTTATGAAGGCACGTCTCCCATTATTAGAGAGATAAAAAGGGGTAATAGAGAAGGAAATATAATATATGAGTTACTTGTACCATAAGTCATGTGGGTTGGATGTTACATTTCTGATAAAGAGGATGTTAGTTAATACATAGGAGGGTAATGTTAAGTGATGCATGGTGACATAAATTTTCAAGCAAGAGGATGAAGAGGGTATGTGTGAGGCAATTTAAGCCATTGTGTTAGCAAATTTTTTTGTAGATTAAGGAAAATTTTGTAAGAGATAAGAGTCAAATGATCCTAAGAGCATATCTACATGATGTTTATACTATTATAGAATATTGTTTTTGCATAGGTAAGAACTATTAACCTAGTTAACCATTAGCTGAGAATCACCAAAAATGGTTATGGATTTGATACCCTAGAAGAGAGCTATTTGAAGTCCTAAGATCAAAGCCTCATATTCAGCCATATTGTTAGTGAATTCAAAATCTAGTTTAAATGATAAAGGCATAGGCTCACCATCTAGAGGAATAAGAATGACCCCTTTACCCCTATCATATTGACATTTATATCCATTGAAGAACATCATCATTTGATAGATGTTATTAGTGGAGAGAATTTTGATGGATTCATCAAGGAATTCAAGGTTTGAAGGTTGGTTGTCAGGTAAAGGGGTGATAACTAACTAGTAAATGATTATTTTCCCCTTAATAAAATTTTGTTAAATAAATTCTAAGTCAAATTTAGCAAGGAACATGTTAGGTTGTGGAGCTAAAAGCTTCACTGATGCAGACATTGGAGGAGGTTGCTGAGTGTCACATTCACTAGCGTCGGTCAGGCCAACCGACATCGGTCAGGTGTAGATAGGAAGCTACCGACATCGGTCAGGGATCGGCCAACATCGGTCATCTCCAACAGACAGGGACCGACGTCAGTCACCTGTGCGGTTCCAAAACTACTTGTTCACAAATAGTTAGTTAATGAACCGGTTGTTTGCATGTTGAAAGGCTATTTTTAGTCTTGAGCTGCAGATCTAATTATTGTAATTAGATGTCTAATTATTGTTTGCATGAGATCTATATAATAGACTCATGGGCTGTATTGTAATTTTTTCTAGTTGAGTTGAGCAAGGTTAGCTATTTTAGAGTGAAGAGAGCAAGGTGTGTTCCTCCTAGTTCCATAGGGGTGCCGAGTGTGTATGATCAGGTAGAGCTGTAGGTTGTGCAAGTTTTGGTAGAAGATCCACTGGGGTATTAGTTTGGAGAATCAGAAGGGTTCTTCATGTGTGTAGGATCTTGGTCAACAGGTGTGCAAGGCTAGGTTTGGATATCTACATGGTAAGTAAGATCGTTTGATCTGTAAGTGTGTGTGTGTGTGTGTGTGTGTGTGTGTGTGTGTGCAAGATCTAGGTTTGCAGGTGTGCAGAACCAGGTTGATTTGTAGGTGTACAAGATTAGGGAGGTCAGAAACACAACAAGTAGCAAGATTAGGGAAGATCTACTTGGATTACATTGTGTACTTGGAGTACGTGTGTATACTTGGTCATGGAGTATGTGGAGTACTTGTGTACTGGCAGTAGTGATACTGACTGCTTGGAGGTGAACACCAACTCTATGTTTGAGTTGTGTGTTGGGACTGTAATTGAGAGAGTGAGCTCTTGAAGAGATTTACTATTTATTCCCTAGAGGTGTGGGAGCCCTAGAGGTGTGTAAGGAAGAAGACTGTGGCATCTTCTTTGTTGTCTTTCCTTCTGGAAGAGTATTAATACAATTGGGTATTATCTCTCATATTCTGTGTTGTTTCTGATTCTAGTTACTTATTGCTTCTGGGTAATTATGCATGTTTAGTTGCTTGGTAATCAATTGTGATTCCTAGATCCTAACAATTGGTATCATAGCATGTTTATTATTCTAGATTCTTCACAAGTTGGTATTAGAGCTAAGGTTGCAGGGAGCAGGTTTGTGTTTGATTACAGGTCACTCTCAGGGGTTCTGATTGAGTGGTAGTATAACAATGGTAGAAGAAAGTACACTAAGAATGGAGGAATCGAAAAGCATGAATGGTCAATTATGGTGTTATGGAAAGAAAGAGCAGGTAAAGAAATATTGTTGGTCGGTAGAAGATCAACATGAAAGAACTGAAGAAGCAGATGTTGTAGGTGTTGTTGCACAAGATGCTCTGGGATGTTCCTTGGATAAAGTAGAAGCTTATTTTATAGATTCTGTTGCCTCTTTCCATGTAGCCCCAAATAGAGTATTTTTCCATGTTAAGGTCTTTGGAGACTTTGGAAATATTTATTTAGGGGCTTGTGTGCCTTGTCAAAGTATTGGCAAAGGGGAAGTGCGGCTGAAATTGTAGGTGGCCAACACATGGGTGTTGAAGGAGGTCATGCAGGTCCCAATTCTGAAGATAAGGCTAATTGCTTTAGGAAAGTTGGGTGATGAGAGATGCACAAGAACTCTCATAGTGGATGCACTTGAATTAGCATGTGGTAATAAATTAGGTACTCTTTATCTACCTGCTTGTATTATTGATTCTTCTTCTATTGCAAAGACATGGCTTTGTAGGCTTGGTCACATGAGCAAGAAGGAGATGCATGTTCTTAAGAGGAATTTAGATGTCTTTGACAAACTTAAGAATTGGAAAGCCTTGGTGTTTATGGAGGAGATGATGGATAGAGATCAGTGGAAAAGGCTGAGTAACTCTAAGTAGGGCAGTTTGGACATGGGTATGATTCAAAGAAAGCTCACAGGTAAAAAGTCATCACTCACAGGCAAACACAAGAACCAACGTCAATCAGGAGGAACTGGCATCGAATAGATAGGTACCGATGTCAGTCATGTGTAGACCAGAAGAGTCAGTGGTGTTAGTCAGGTGGAGACTGACTTCGGTAGGATAACTGGCATCGATGACTTGGACAGTTGCATGGAATCGATGTCAGTCGGATGTAGACTGTGTGGTGACCGAGGTCGGTCACTGAAATGGATTTTGGGTGGATAGCAAGCTGTCAAGGAGTCTCAAATGCCCATATGAAGGAATAAAAGGGTAAGTAAGCCTCAAATTCATTATTCCTCTTCTTTATACTTGTTGCTCACTATAGAGCAGGAAGGATCCAGGAAATAGTGGGAGCATGGCATGAATGAGGAATTTGATTCCTAAGATGCAAAACCAAATGGGAGATTTGGTAGGGTTGCCAGCTGGTATGAAAGCACTGAAAGATGAATGGATTCCTTGGTTAAAGAATAGAGAGAATGGATACGTGAGATGGAAGGCCAGGTCATATGGTCTTAAGGAAGTTGTAGGACAGTGGTACAAGTTTTGATAGGTGGATGACAAAGCAGGGCTTTAGTCAATGTCAGTGTAACCATTATGTTTGTCTTACTAGGTTGGATGATGGTTGCAACATTATCTTGTTACTGTATGTGGATGGTATGCTAGCTAAAGGTTTAGACATATAGGGTTTTGTTGAGCTAAAGGTAAGGTTAGTTCAGTGGTTTACCATGAAGGATTTGGGAGCAGCAAAATTCTTTGGCATGAGTAATCCTAGAGATAGGGAAGATCACATGTTGATGTTGTCACAGGATGATTGTGTGAAGGTAGTGCAGGATGCAAAACAGGGCAGCACACCTATGGATGGATAGTTCACAGAACAGGGTCCCCAATCACATGATGAGGTTGAGTACATGTGTACTCCCTGAGTTTTCCCAAGCAGTGGGTGTTGTCATAAAGTTTGTGGTCAATCTAGGAAGGAAGCACTGGAAAGTAGTTCAGTGGGTTCTCAGGTATTTGAGAAGGACTAGCAATAGGGATTCATGCTATGCAGGGTCAAGTACTTTGGATTTGGCAGGTTACTTGGATGACAGGTGTTGCACCACAGGATGTGTGGTGGTTGGTCTTTAGGATTAAGCTTGAAGAGGGATACAAGCCAGGAAACAAATTAGATAGTGTAAAGGTATAGGTACAGTGCAGCTATTTATTTCCAAGTGGGAGATTGTTAGGTTGTGGAGCTAAAAGCTTCACTGATGCAGACATTGGAGGAGGTTGCTGAGTGTCACAGTCATCGGCATCGATTAAGCCAATCGATGTTGGTCAGGTGTAGACAAGAAGCTACCAACATTGGTCAGGGATCAGCTGATGTTGGTCATCTCTAGGCAGACAGGGACTAACATCAGTTGCCTGTGTAGTTTTAGAACTACTTGTTCACGAATAGTTAGTTAATGAACCGGTTTTTTGCATGTTGAAAGGCTATTTTTAGTCTTGAGCTGCGGATCTAATTATTGTAATTAGATGTCTAATTATTGTTTGCATGAGATCTATTTAATAGACTCATGGGCTGTATTGTAATTTGTGCTAGTTGAGTTGAGTAAGGTTAGCTCCTTCAGAGTGAAGAGAGCAAGGTGTGTTCCTCCTAGTTCCATAGGGGTGCCAAGTGTGTATGATCAGGTAGAGCTGTAGGTTGTGCAAGTTTTGGTAGAAGATCCACCAGGGTATTGGTTTGGAGAATCAGAAGGGTTCTTCATGTGTGTAGGATCTTGGTCGGTAGGTGTGCAAGGCCAGGTTTGGAGATCTACATGGTAAGTAAGATCGATTGATCTGCAGGTGTGTGTGTGTGTGTGTGTGTGTGTGTGTGTGTGTGTGTGTGTGTGCGTGCGCGAGATATAGGTTTGCAAGTGTGCAGAACCAAGTTGATTGTCAGGTGTGCAAGATCAAGGAGGTCAGCAACACAACAGGTAGTAAGATTAGGGCAGATCTACTTGGAGTATGTTGTGTACTTGGAGTATGTGTGTATACTCAGTCGTGGAGTACATGGAGTACTTGTGTAATGGAAGTAGTGATACTGACTGGTGGTATTGGTAGTAGTGATACTAACTAGTTGGAGGTGAACACCAACTCTATGTTTGAGTTGTGTGTTGGGACCGTAATTGAGAGAGTGAGCTCTTGAAGAGATTTATTGTTTATGCCCTAGAGGTGTGGGAGCCCTAGAGGTGTATAAGGAAGAATACTGTGGCATCTTCTTTGTTGTATTTCCTTCTAGAAAAGTATTAATACAATTGGGTATTGTCTCTCATATTTTGTGTTGTTTCTGATTCTAGTTACTTATTGCTTCTGGGTAATTCCGCATGTTTAGTTGCTTGGTAATCAATTGTGCTTCCTAGATCCTAACAGTTGGTATCAGAGCATGTTTGTTGTTCTAGATTCTTGATAGAACATGAGCCACTGAGCTACACATTGGTTGTAATATAGCTTGAAATGAATGTATTTGAGGGGATTAGTATGGGTGACCACATAGGTTTTGTGATTTAGGAGATAATGGTGAAGCTTAGAGGCTAAAAAGACCAATGTGAGGCAAAGTTTTTTGGTATGGGTATATCAAGTCTCATAATAAATAAGTGTGGGGATTATATAGTAAACTACCTATTTTTGATGTTGGTCATCTCGATGTGTAACCATAGCACCCAAAGAATGGTATGTTGCAAAGATGTATAGGTAGAAAGGCTAATTTTCCTTAGGTAGAATAAGAACTGGTGGGGAAAGGAGATATTGTTTGAGTGCATCAAAAGCTTCCTATAAATTTGTATTATAATATAAGGAAGCATCCTTTTTAAATATATGGTGAAAGGGTTGGTAACAATCTGATAACTAGGAGATGAAGTGACGGATTGACTAAAGTTTGCCTTGTAGGCTATGGATTTGTTTGATATTAGTAGCTGGAGGAATCTCTAGAATTACTCTAACCTTAGTAGGGTTGACCTCAATACCACAAATAGAAATGATAAAACCTAAGAACTTACTAAAAAGAACACCAAAGACACATTTTTTTGGGTTTAGTCAAACATTATATTGGAGGAGATGAGTAAATATGGTTTTAAGAATCATCGAGTGATCTTGGTGAAGTTTAGACTTTTCGAGTAAGTCATCCACATAATCTTCCATAAATTTTTGTAGGAGATCATGGAAAATATAAGTCATAACATGTTGATAAGTGGCACTAGCGTTCTTTAGACCAAAATGCATGACCCAATAATAGAAAGTCCCCCATGGGGTAATGAAGGTTGTTTTGTGTTGATCCTCAGGAGTGACCAAGATTTGATTATATATAGAGAACCCATCCATAAGGGATATCATCTCATGGCCAATTATTAGATCAATAAGTTGGTTGATACTTGGCAATGGGAAGTCATCTTTTAGACAAGTGATGTTTAAGTCATGATATTCAGTGGAAATGTGGATTCCCCTAGTCATTTTTGTGATAGGAAAAATATTGGAAATCTATTTTGGGTAGTCAATGGGTTGAATAAATTTAACAAAAAGGAGGCATTGGAGCTCTTCTATAACAAGGAGAGAAATATGAAGATGCATCTTGTGAATCTTCTACTTAATAGGTTTATCATCTTGATTGGTGATAATGTTATGGGTGATGATAAAGGGGTCAATAATAGGCATGTCATTATAAGAACAAGTGAAGGATTTGCTATGGTTATTAAGAAATGTGGCATAATCATCTTGCTTAAAAGATTCCAAAGATTGGCCAATATTGAGGACACAAGGGTATCATGAAAGGGAAAATTGATGTCAATGGTTGATTCATTTAACATAGCTTGTGTTTCAGATAGGAGTGATCATTGGATATAATAATCATTTGCACCCATGTATGTGAGAATAGCATCATCATCTTGACATTGGATAATGTTAATAGTGGGAGAATCTTCATTAATTATTTTAGGATGAATGAGAGGAAGGGACCTTGTTTCCTTACCTTGGTGATAGGTGAGAGGCCTAAAATGGATGGAATTTATTGAAACAAAATTTAGGAGGTATAGATACTTCTAATTCTATAGGTGATGGTGGAGAAGAAGGTGGAAAAGGAGAGACTAGTTCTTTAATAATTAGTACATGGGAAGTTTTGGTGAGTTTAGTTGGTTTGTCATATCCCACTCCATGCCTCTTTTGGGAATTTTCAATGGTTGTACTAGTAAGAATTCAATAGGTGTATGGACACCCTACTCATAATGACCCAAACCAAATCCTTTACAAGCACACTAAAGAGACATGTGTGTGCAAAACTAGGGTTACTTAAGAAAGAGAAGTCACAAGTAAATGGTTATGGTAAAGAAGATGGATTGCCGACAATGGGAGCTTGATCAATTCTCCCATATGTCAAATTGGTTTCAAGGTTAAGGGGCCCATAAGGGATGACCATCCCAATGTGGGGATCATAATTTTGGTGCATGTGAATATTTACGTACTCTTGTGGAGTATAGAACATGTAAAGCATCAACAAATTATATTCATCAAGTGACAAACATTAAAAAGTCTCCTCCATGGGATCCTTGTTAGGAATTTGTGTTGCCAATATCTGTGTTATTGGGGGAGTGGATCTTGTGGTATATTTATAAGTATGATGCAAGGAAGATGATGTTTTCAATGGAATTAGAAAATCATTGGGACTATAATTTATGTTTTATGTTTTAAATAGAGGTGAATTAGTGGGTATAACATGCACTTGTCCATCATGCTAAAACTTGACATAATGGTGCAAAGTTGAGGGTACACATGCCATAACACATATCCAAGGTCATCCAAGTAGGATGTTATATTAGAAATATACTTCTACAATATAAAAGAACTCAAGAATTATGTAGGGACCTACATGGATATGTAAGACAACAATGCCCATTGTAGTAGCTATGGTATCATTAAAGGAGTAGAGTACCACATCGGTTTGAGACATGCAATTGTAAGGAAGAGATAGTTGTTTATAGGCATGGGTGGAAATAATATTAATACTATCTCCCCCATTGATCATGACTCACTTGACATGAGTTTGATCAATATATGCAATAATAAAAAGGGTAGAATCCTGATCTTTAGGGTGTGAAGTATAATTTCTAAATTGCTAAAGGAAATCAAGGAGATGGAATTAAGGGAGCTGACCAAAGCTATAAGAGGTTGGGGATCACAAAGTTGTACCACCAAGTTGTACCTTAATCACTTACAAGTCACTAATAAAATCTTGATGGTGTTGGGATGAGTTTTGGATTAACTCATACAAGGACATTTTCATAAGATTTTGGTGAAGCTGTTTCACCATCAAGCTTTGAATAACATTTGAAGATGTTAGTTTAGGGACACCCAAGATGGAAATATTAGGATTAGGAGTAGTTTCTTTGGTGAAGGGATGAACTCAAGGAGTAGTGAAGTTTTCTTCACCTTTATCCTTTTGGTTTTATGACCGTGTGGCCTCATTAACTATGTTGATCTAAAATATAGGTGAATGAGGTGGAAAAGGGGGTACAACCACATATTTGGGTTTGAATTTAGGTGGAATAGTGGGAGACATTATGGATGCAAGATGCGGAATAATATATAGGTTAACAGGAGTATCAAAAAATAGAGTGTTGACATCAAAGAGTTTTTGAATGACTGTTGTGAGGGCTTTACAATTCTTAGTATTATGTCTAGGTGAATGATGATATAAACACACTTGTATATCATTAAACCAAGATGGCTTCATTCTAAGAGGACTATAAGGCTTAATGAGAGGAAGAGCTATTATAGAAGATTTTAATAACTGAAATAGGAAAAAGCTTTGAGAGTTTATACGTGGGCTTGAATTTGTTGTGGTAATAGGAGTGGATACCTTCTTTTATTTAGGAGTCATGGGAGTAATTTTGTGTTTTGCCTTGTTTGGTGGTGATGGAGTTACATGTTTTCTAACACTATCTTGGTGTTAGGTTTCTTAGTGTCAGATGTGAAAGGCCTACCAGGTGGAAAATTTAGTAGTAGAGGTAACTTAACCTTTTCTTTTATTTTGGTCGACAATAATCCAACTAAAGTAGAGGGGCATGGTCCCAAAATGGATGGTAAAGTTAAGGGTCAAAGAGGGGATTGGTGAAATCTAGGAAGATTAAAATTTTTGTGTAGTTTAGGCTTGAAATTATAACTTATGATTGAGGATTTAAATCTAATTTCACCTATGGATGAATTAAATTAGAGATAGGGCTTCTACCTAAAGGCCTGCTTTGCTTTAATATGGTAGATGCCTATGAGGGTGAGGGTTCTGACATAGATGGATGAGGTTTTGGTCATTTTGGTGAAGAAGTTATAACTTTGTAAAATACTATGGGGTAAAGGGTAGTGAGAGGGTTGGTGGTAAAGGTCAACATTTGTTGTGTTGGATAAGGAGATTTAAGCTGGTCCCAAAATGTCACATGATCTATCTTCATGGAGTCAAGAAATTCTAGGCTTTTCACCAACCATGAGAAGGTTTTTGATGATATAGGCCTAATGTTTGTATCGTTATAAGGCTAAGGTGTTTGAGAAAGAGGGAAATTGTTGGTCTCTGCTACTTCAGGACAAAGATGAGAAAGAGCCACAATAGGGTCTTCTTTGACAGAGATAAGAGAAGAGGCATGGTCTTCCATGGGTGGAAGAGAGGTGGGTGAAGAGGGTTCTTCAAGGGGGTAATTGTTCCCTCAACATGTGGGTGAGGAATAGGTAAAGTATGATCATCTATAGGTAAAAAAAGTGATAAGAGTGGTGGAATTGGAATAGGCATAATAGGTCTCTCATTTAATGTAGGAGTGGATAATACTGACTCTTCAAGGTGCAAAGGTGGAGTGGATGGGGTACTACTCTCTATTAATAGGTGAAGAAGGTTATTTAAGAGGGTATAACATAGGAATTATTTTACCTTCAATATGTGGTTGAGGAATAGGTAGGGTGTGGTCTTCAATTGGTAAGAGGATAGTTAATATTGGTGTAAAATGAATTGGCAATACAAGCTCTTCTAATGGAAAAGAAGTGGTAAAGGAGGTTCCTCCTCATGTGGGAGTGGAATAGTTTGAAATAAGCTCTTCTACCTAGGGATGAAGAATAGGCAAAACAAATGGCATTGACTATGGGGGAGGAGTCGATAAAATGGGTACCTCTTGTTGAGGGGGAGGTTAAACTAAAGGTAAAGGAAAGACCATATTAACCATATGGATATTATGATCACCTTAGTTAGTCATGGTATAAACAATATTTTTATTGGGTGAATGGTTATGAAAAATATGTTTGAACACATCCATACTTTGATTATGGGGTGCATTAGGATTATCCAAGATGAGATCACCTCTATCAAGCATGTCTTGAATAATGTTCTTGAATATATTATAGTTATTAGAATTATGGCCTTTAACTTGATGGTAGCCACAAAAATCATCTTCCTTATACCAAGTTGGAATAGGATGGGAGGATTAAAACTATATAGAAGGTTTTATTTGAGAAAGGGTTATGACACCTTGTTATAAAAATTTTTCCAAAATGGATGTATATGACTCCCCAATGGGAGTGTATTATATTTGTTCATACCATTGTTGGAATTGCTTGGTCAGATTTTGGGAAGTCAAAGAATGAGATTGGTTTATGGTTGTGAAAGAATCTGACTTAAAAACCACCATGTTGGTGGAGCCTTTAGATTTTTGGTTAGAAGGAGAATTTTTAGAAGAGGAGTCATTCGATTGGGAATTGGGGTTCTTATTGTGCAACATGACTCTTCCTTCATCTATAGCCTGAATCTCAAGTTTTTGTGCCATTGTAAAGGCTTCATCAAATGTGAAAATAGTTTTTACCTAGAGTGTGGATGAAATGTGTTCAGAAAATGCCCTTGAAAAGAGCTAAATAAGCTCAGGTTGGGGTAAGGATAAAGAAGAGATTATTGATCAAGCCTCTCTAGTGAGCGATAAAATCTGTAATAGACTCGTCATCAAATTGTATAATGGAATAAAGGTCTGTAATAGAAACCTTTTTAGAAATCTTAATAAATAAATGGTCTAGGAATATTTGTGCGAGTTGGGTAAATGAGAAAAGGGAGTATTGAGTTATAGAGCTATACCAATCTAAATTAGCACCTAAAAGAGACAGGGAAAGTGTGAAGTAGTAATGCATCATCATGCCATATTAAATAACAAGCATGTCTAAATGCTCATAAATGCTATTATGGGTTCTCTTTACTATAGAAACAAGTAAATTTGGGGAGTTCCCATTAGCTTGGATAAAGGTGAATAGGCATAAAAGGATGGATAGGTTCATTGCATATCTGATCATAAGATAACACATTATTTGAACCAAAATTGGATGTCTCTAGATTAGACATCTTGTCCATCAACATCTTGATGAGGTCTAGAGGGGGATTACTCTGGGAGATACCACCTAAGTTATAGGGAACCTGATATAAATCAGAGGGAGCATATGACATAGCTTGCTATGGTTGTTTTGGTGCCACATAAGGATAATGAGTCATAGGTTGGGGGCAAAAAAAGAGGAGCTTATCCTATTGGGTTAGAGACTATGCTTTGGTTGGATGTTGTTATTATAGGTTTGGTTATTGACATGGTTAAATTTGATGAAGGGTGAGTCATAACTCAAGTAATTATAGGCATAAGAGTAGATGGAATAGGTACCACCAAAATCTGAAATGGGGTAAGACTTGACTGAATTGGTTGTGGTTATGAAAGTAGTGAAGTCATGCCAGTGTTTAGGTGAGATTGGGTAGTTGGTGATGCTAAACTTTGGACACTATTTATGGTTGGGTTACTTATCGAGGTGGTGGTTTGAGTAACCATGGGGAAAATAGTGGGGGTAGCTAAAACTAAATTTGTCTCCATTAGAGAGGTTGGCATACCATAGATTGGGTCACTTGAAGAATTATAGGTTTGGCTCATGACAAGGTAATGCTAAAGGGCTAACACATTATGATCAATAAATTTAGAAAAATCTTGATCTCCTTTAGACATAATGGGAATTTGGTTGGGACTGGGAGTATGCTTTGTATTCGAAGTATGCTCCATGACAGACTCAGCAACAAGAGGGGAAGGTGGAAGTAGTTACTAGTTTGCATAATCGGCAAGAATTTTGGCTTGAGATCTTATTAATACCATGCAATAAGAAATATAAATAGTCTTACTACTCTGTATTAGTGATAAAATAAGGAAAAATTATGTTTTGGTATAGGTAAGTGGGTTGCTTTAGCTTGATATTTTGAGCAAATCAAAATTACATAGTCATTGATGTCAGTCACTTGATTGATGTCGATAGTAAAAGTTTTTTGACATCGATGAGATTAATTGATATTGGCAGCTAAAGTCTATCGACATTGGTATAGTTAATTGATGTCAGTTGCTATGATATCCTAGGAGCTAAAAAATCTAACATTTTAGAAACCCAAAAGTAGAAACTAGGTAAAATAGTAGATGCAAGAGGTTTATGTAAGAAGGAAGAACACTTAGAAAACCTAATATAATAGGTTAAATAAACTGAGTATTAGAAATAGTGTTGATTTTGTGAATCAATAAGAAAACATCCTTACCAACTCCAAAATATAGAAGGTAATATAAAACCAAAAAAAGAACATATAGCCAACAACTATTCACTCTTAGAGATTAATTTTAGTCTCACATTGGCTTATGCCTTAATCAGATAGTGAGAAGAAAAATTGGTTGTCAAAGGTACTAAAAAGCAATCTAGAGCTAGTTTCAGGTTAGTTTTAGTGCACAAGAGGAAATATGTGTTAGACTAGGTATGTGTCTTATTATAAGAGCTTGCTCCTTGCACTTCATAGACCTAAATCCAAGCCAGACTGATTAGCCAAAATATACCTTCTACCTAGAGTTTATACTCCACCAAAAAATGAAGTCGGTTCTCCCCTTGGTGGTGAAATCCAAGTAGGATAGCCAGGTAGGGTAAGGTAATCCACCAAGTGATGAAATCCCGATGGGTATTTTCTCAGGGGAAATTAGATGTTTGTTTTTGTGAGTGTAATTTGGTTGTGTAACATAGGTGCACTACAATTCATTCATAATGCTTGTAATTAAATAGGTGAGCTAATATGCAACAAGAAAACAATGAAGAGCATTAAGTTTTAAACCCAAATCTAAAATTTTTAGATTCTAATGAAAACAAAGATGAAATAGGAGTAGAGAATGAAATACACTATCCTAATGTGCATTCAAGAAGAAGTAAAGAAGAAATTCTTTCAACTTGTAATAAAAATGATGAATTAATTTTAAAGGCAAAGAGAAAAGAAGAAATTTCATTTTAATGCTTTTAAATAGAAAAAAAATGTTGAAATTTTCATTTTGAGAGAGAAAAGAAGGAGAAAGTGCAAGAAATGAATTTTTCACTATAATAAACCTATATGAATTCTTAAAAGAAGTAATGAACCCAAGGAAAACTCTAGGGTCTCATTGGGCATGACAAAAATGTTTCACTAATTTTTTTCTATTTCAAGTCTAAAGAAAAATAAATAAAAATGGTAGGGATAAGTCATTAGAATGAACCTAGATTGGTTTGTGTATCATATCCAGACATTGTGATCACTCTTCTTTGGCTAGGGAGGACCAAATACAAGTAAGATAGTATTATGATAAAATGTTTGTTAGCAGATATTTGAGTGGGCTATCAAGCTACACACTTGTTTTAGGAAGTGTCAAACTTTCTTAGAGTTGACAATCCACTTTAGAGAGAAAAGAGTAATAAATGACTAAAAGGGAGATAAAGAGAGAGTAAAAGAGAGATAATGTTACCATTATTCACAACTTGAGTGCAACAAAAAGTAACAGAGTGTAGGTGGTATGTTTTATTTGTATTTTGGAAGTTGTTTGGGTAGTTTTTGGAAGGGTTACGAAATCCATAGTTTCCAACACCAGTTTGGAAGTGATCGATATCGATTATGATACTGAGGTTGATGGGTGAAGGTGATCGATGTCAATTAGGCTACTAAGGTCAGTAGGGGTAATAATTGCCTAGGATCTTGTAGAAGGATTTTGGGTCTAGGAAATGGTTTTGGTTAGGTTTGGAGGGTTGGGGGAGAGTGAGTGAGTGAGAGAGTATTATTAGGGTGGATCTGGTTAGAGGTTTGGTGTGTTAGATCAAGGAGAAATAAGTAGGGGGATTTTTAACTCCTTCACAAGGGTCTAGTCAAGAATTTGTAAAGTAATGAATAGTATAAGTAAAGTGATAGTAAAGTAACTGCTTAAAAGACCTACAAAATAAGTGATATACTTAGCTATAATGGTGACTAAATGATAAGTTTTAGAAAGATGACTCATATTAGGTAGTCTGAACTGATGCCCTGAATAAAGAAAACAAGTAGATGTTACTGGTCCTCAAGAGCTTGGTTCCTGATTTAGTTGGACTTATGCAAGATAACAGTAAGCTAGGATGTAGAAAGTTGAATGTTAAGAGCTTGGATGCAAATAAGGAGTTTTATTGATTTCTATTGACATAAACATTAGTTTAGAGTTTGGCTTATATAACCAACATCAATGATCCCACTAACATCAACCATGGGTTGATCGACATCGGTGGCCTTAGAGTAGGTAAAACTAATAGTTTTGGCAAGTTTTTTATTGCTTCTCATGCCAAGTGTGGCACCAATTATAAAATGGTAAAAAATAGGAGGTTAAGAAGGATGTAGTTTATTATGAATTTAGTTTTGAGGTGAGAACAGGTCTTGGGTAGTTAGGATAAGGTCACTAAGTCTTGAGGTGATACATCAGGTGAGAATTAGTCTTAAGATGAGGTGGTATGGTAAGGTGGTAAAAGGGGTTTTTAATTAAATTAATTATATATTTCAAATTAATTAAATATGTGAGGAGTAAAATCATTGTTTAGGGAGGCTAAATGTTATTATTGAAATAGGGCTCAATGGGGGTTTTGACATAGGGAGTTACACACATGTGTGTGACATAATTTTTGTGTCTACATGACCTTCAGTGATAACTACACCTCTTGTGGATATTTCCTCCACTCTATATGTACAATCCCTTATGCATGAGGTTCATACTCTATAAGCTAAGGTATTACATCTTCATAAGGGAGATACTAGGCCATCACATGCCTTGAATTTTATTAATATATTACGTACACCTTTGGCACACCACATAGAGGTAACTCAATTGATATTTAGATTTGTGGCACCTAAACTTACATTATATGATGGTACAAGTGACTTAGATCACCATCTTCAGGTTTTTTATGTAGCATGTTTAGATTTCATGTCCAATAATCACCTTCTCATAATTATTTTCCATGAAGTTTAAAGGATTATGCCTTGAAATGGCTTTATGACTTATCAAATCAATCTATCACAATATTTAATCCTTTGGAATACATGTTTTTATCACACTCCTTGATCAATATTAATGACAAAATATCATATGCCCATGTTACAAAGTTGAAACAAAAGTCAAATGAGACTATTGTATAATATGTCTTATGATATTAGACTATATTAGCTAAATTCACTAGCCCCATAGTAGATAAAGAGCTTCAATACATCTTCAAATATAGTCTTTGATGAACATTACACTAAGTTATCCTATTTAGTGAGTTTCCAACATTCATAGATTTGTGCCACACAGTAAAGGAAATATAGGTCAAGGTTATATCAATGGGAAAACTAAAATATACCAATGGATTAGAATCAACTACTAAGAGTTCAAAGAAGTATCCATATAAGGTAAGGGACATTAAGAATATAAATGATTAAATAATGGTGCCTATGTGCTTTACCCTATCTTTTCCAAATAAATATATTTTCAAACATAAAATCCTCTTAAGGTCAACCTAGACATCTTTTATTATCTGCACAAGAAACTTGACACTATAAATTTATGAATTTTAACCTTATATCCACTATATAGAAATCAGATGCAAAAATACCTATTCAAACATGAAACAAGTTGAGTATAATTAAAGTTATAATTCCTTATTATGCCCTGCTTCTGATATTACCATCTACAACAACCCTATACTTTATAGATTTGGAATCTCAAACACACTTAAGGAACTCAAAGCCACTATCATGCTATCATGACTTGTACCAACACTTAGGTGGGGAAAACTATATCAGGCTTGATCCCTCCTTAGAGTATAGGTATGTAGGCAACTCTCTTCACAATGGGGTATTGAGGATGTCTAGCTTATCCCACTAGAAAACAAAATTTTCATATAATACCCTAATTATATGGAGATTAGGGTTTTCACCATAAATCAATCATTACAATCACAATATAAACTTCCAAAATTCATGCATGTAGGAATAAACCCCATAAATCTAGACATAGGTACACCCAAAAGTTTAAGATAGTCCTACACAGAGGACACTAACACCAATCTCAGGACACTATAGCCACATGGCATTACTATACAATTATGGTACTAATATCTAGGAGGGATTCTAACATAGGGATATAGTTGACAACATTTAGACCAGCTTTCATATTAGTTTCTATCACTTAGATCATTTGTATCAGTTGTTTTCTAGATCAGTCTTTATTTGCACTATTTATTACTATTTTTAGAAAATTCAAAGCTATTCAATTCTATAACAAATTAGTGGATATATTTTATTAATATTATTGAACTAATTTAGTCTACTTATCCCTTTAATAAAACATAGGATCTACCTACACAAATTCCTAAAAGGTTAAAACAATAGGCATCACAAAAAGTGAGTCTAAATTTACTAGAGGCTAGATGGGAGTAGTGATGTGATAAGTCATGTTTTCTAATTCCTATTTTGTGATTTTAGGGACATAAATTTTAGGTAACTTATGATCAAACTAGTCATTCTAAAAATTATGGTTTTGAATTCAATTTTAGTGATTTCATTAGTGAGAATGGTGGGTTTGTGAGATATATTAGTGGTTTTGTTAAAACTAGTGGTGAATTCATTAAAACCTATAGTGAGTTCTTTATATCATATAATAAGTTCATTATAATGGTGAATTAATCTTAAGGGTGCAATAATTTTTTCAAAAGTTTGGAGAATTCAACATTTTTATCCTATGAGATAGAGTTGTCATTTTGAATGGGTTTTTATGGAAATAATAATGATGATGATAAATATATTTCTAATGTGAAAAGGACTAACACTTTGCCTTTTGGATGCATGTAAGAATATGACCTATAATCACTATGTGGGAGAGGTAATTGGTTATGTTATAACTGAAGCAAAGATATACTAATTATGAGGTGGGTGTCATAAAGGCAGTGGGATTGGCATATGTTTTAGAGATGCTTGAGATCATTCAGATATGACACTACTCATAGATTTGGTAAAACACCAGAATTAAGAGACCAACACATTATAGTTACCAAAAGGAGGGATGTTGGTGACCTTGTAAGATATATGGAGGATACTTTACATCCCTATATGGGGTGTGAAGGTTTTATTTTAGAGAGACTTCATAGGTAGTATCATTATCTAGGGTGTTTTAAAGGACATTATCCCTATAATAGACTATGACATAGATTTGGATGCTTGTGTGTCATTAGAGGAGATATATGGAGTGACCTTAGTGCTTATGGATCTTATTGATGGTATCTTGATGCTAGATGAGAGTATTATATTATTTCTTATATGCTTATTAAATATTATTATAGATATCCTAAAGAGTGAGATAGAGTTCACATTCAAACCTTAAATTTTAGCACACTTGTACAAAGACTCACATACCATCATGTAAAAGTGAGTAGCTAGTATAGGGCCATCCACACTAATGTAAGTGTGGGCATGGGATCATATTATATTGGAGAGTCATGTTGGGAAGATAAGATAGATAATAGTTAGAGATCCATTTGCATAGGGATGTTATAATTTTATAGGTTCATGAAGGACACATATGGGTGATTTTACATTTTACATGAGGCTATCAGATGAGTTGGGGCTTAAAGATATTACATGGAAACCTTACACATAGGTAGATCCATAGTGGCCATAATATGTATGATATATGGATTACATGTTGATGCCTGGTTACATCATTAACTAACATGACTATATTATAGAGTGCTACAAACTAGATATGGTTATAAGATAGTTTGTTAAATGATAGGATGTACCATCAAGGGAAAATGTGTTTGAAAAAATAGTGTGAGATATACCTTAATAGGGACCAAGCATAGACCTGATGGTTATTGAGATTAGTTGAGTACATATGTAAATTATACCATATAATCTTAGGAGAGACATATTGGATGTAGGGGTGAAGTATGATTATAATCATGGTGGGAGCATATACTAACAATTAGATTGATAGTTCCCTATGTGACACCTAAGACATGGAGATAGATATTACATGTAGCATTTAGGATACAAACATAGAGGAGTGGATAACCTAGGGTACCCATACATGTAGCTTCCCCAGGAGATGGAGGATAGGCTAGTAGAGGACATGTTGGTGGTGAAGAGGTTCACATGGAATATTTATGAGTTTATAAGGTTGAGGTTGAGGAGGTCAAGGGAGATAGAGCAAGAGGAGATACACATATGATTACTATTTATATAAATAAGGAGGGAGATGGGGAGAAAATGAGGATGCATATTATACCATAAACCTACATAAGTAGAGGTGATGAAGATGGACCATCAAGGCCAACATGATCATTGGAGGATAAGAACTTGACTAAGAGGCTACATTAGGATATCATAGTGATATATGTTGAGATTTCAAGCCTATAAGGTGATGGAGTGGTAGAAGGGATTATAGTATGATAGATTTATAGGATATTAATAAATCACGTCCTACTGATGAATTTCATTCACAAAACATAGACATGATTATTGATTTCTAGGCATGCCATAATGTGATAGATAAATTTTAGAATTAAGTGAACTATGAAAATAAACAAATGTTAATTCTTATTTTAAATATAAACTAAGACCTCAAATTTGAGTTATTCAAAACAAAGGAAAAAAAAATAAATACTCAAAATGCCATCATGAAAACTAAGTATGTCACCTTCTCCATTGATTGAATTTGATTTAATCTTGGTTCTTGGTATGTGGATGCTCAACTCAATTCTTCAAGAAAAGATAAATTCAACATCATATAGATGTATGATCTTGATTTTATCGATATATATGTAGGATAATTTTTATATAAATTTGATAGCTTAATGGTGGATAATGAAAATGGGTGATGATACTTCCATTTATAAGATTTTAGGTGAGAATATGGTTGATTGGGATAAATCTAGATTTATTATATAATTTTAATTATGGATGATCGTAATTGAGACCTCATCCAAGTGGAAGAGACCAATTCCTCAAGTGTGTGAAATTAAAGGGGAAAGTTAGTTGGTAATTTAAATATCTTATGAATGAGTAAAGGTAGGTTGATGACTCACCAAGTTATTTTAAATTTTCATTTGTGATTCTAAAATTAGTTTAGGAAGTTAAGGAGTTGGTTGGATGAATCAACATTTAGTTGAGAGAAGCATGGAAGATGTTTGGTGACTTGAAAATTCTATTTTTTAATTAGTTTTGTGGAGTTATGTGTGTATAATTAATTAATTTAAAAAGAGAGGGAAATTATTTTAGTGGACCTTAGAATATAGGGTGGTGGTTGGGTTAGTGTTTTAATATTAATAAAAGTTAATTATGACACCAAATTCAACATTTACATGTTTAAATTTATTTGTGAGAGGTCACTCACAAGAGAGAAATAAAAATTGGTACAGACAGTCAGATTTTAGAGGTAAATCTAAGACTATAAAAAAAGATAAGAGGAAATTTTTTAATTAGGGTAAAATAAGGAATTTTAAGAAAGATTACATATCTAAAAAGGTTTTAAAGTGTCTTGAAGTTAAGGATTTAGTTGGATGACTCAATTTTTAGTTAAGAAAAACATGGAAGATGTTTGGTGACTTGGAAATCCCATATTTTAATTAGCTTTATGGAATTATGTATGCATAATTAATTAATTAATATGCATAAATTAATTATTTAAAAGGGGGGCGGGGGGGGGGGGGGGGGGGAGAATGATGTTAATGAACCTTAGAATATAGGGTTGTGGTTGGGTTAGTGTACCAATATTAAGCAAAATTAATTATGACACCAAATGTGGTATAATTTACATACCTAAACTTGTTTGTGAGAGGTCATTCATGAGAGATAAATAAAAATAGGTCTAGACATTCAAATTCTAGAGGTAACTATAAGAATACAACAAAACATAAGAGGAAATGTCTGAATTATGGTAAAACAAGGCACTTTAATAAATATTGTAGATATAAAAAGGTTTGAAAGTGTCATAAAGATTAAGAGAAGGGAGATTTGAGATCTATAATTAAGGATATTAAAATTATTCCTCCATGAAAACATCTTTAATCTTACCTAAATTTTGTATTTTTTATATGCAATTCTTCCCTTAGTCTGTGTGTCCTGTGTCTTATTTTATGTGTGAGTTATATGCTTGTTTGTTGTGCCATTTTTATTATCATGTGTTGTGTTATTCCACATGTTGAATTTCCAAGTTTAATTTTGAGTGAATGTTGAGAATTTAGCCTTAAAAAATTGGGATAAAATTTATATGTTTCTCATGCATGGGATAAGTCACTAGTTCTTTGAATGTAGTCGATAAAAATTTGGGGATTGATGATGGAAAACCTTGTGTTATGGGTAGTGTTTTTTAGGCTAGCTAGAGAGAAGAGGACAAGAAGAAATATTTTTAGAAATGTGGTGCATAAATAGGATTTTTTGGATATAATAGTTAGTGTTCATTTAAAATTTTAAAACCATGGAAATCAAACAAAAATAAATAGAAGTGGATAAGGAAAAGATATCTCATCAGGTAAGCCATTTTCCAAGGATTTGTATCTAAACCTAACTCCTAATGATTCCATAGTAGATTTGTTAAATAAATAAGAGGAAAGAATTAAAAATGTGGGTAACTTATTTTTATATTTTAAAAAGAGTGAATTACCTTGTATAAAAAAATTTAATGATTGGATTACTATTGTTTGGGGTAAAAATATTAGGATGTATGCCAATTTTTGCTGCATGATATATCTAGTTGTATTTTTTATTTTTTATAGGAACTTGAATATGCATAGAAGGGAAATATCTAATCCCTTATATAATGTGTGAAGGTCAAATTATATAACCCTTTCTATGGTTTTTTTAAATGATTTGGGATAATCTTGGGCTTAAAGTTTCATCAAAATGGGTGGAAGTTTCCAATGTCAGATTACAATTTTGGCACCTCCTTCCTTATATTATTAAATCCCTCAGAGATGTCCTATATGTTGAAGAATCTAAAATAACTATTTGTCACATGAATTATACATTTCTAATTTATTTGAAACCTTATAATTCTCTCCCTAAAACCCTAGTTGTTAAACTCCATGATAAATAAGTTATGTTTCTTATCTCAAGGTTAGGAGGGATTAAAGTTTGTTTTATTTACAATAAAGTTTGACATATTAAAAAAATCCCCTTCATTATTTGTAAGGTTTGGTATATTTATAAACATGTAAATAATACTTATGAGGTACATTCATTGCATGATAATACTTATGGGGATATTCTTATTTTGTGTGCAGAGGTTTTTTAGTTTTGAGATGGTTCTAAAGATAAATCCTAAATTTCATAGAGCTAGAACTATTGGGTTGGTTGGTGTTTTAGTAGTTTAATATTTACCATAAAATAATTTCGAGATTGACCCCCCTTTTATTTTTCTCCCATTGAGTGTATATTTAAATTTCACCAGTGAAAGAAGCTACAGTCTTTGAAAAATATGAAGTTTTTTTGCCAAAAACATTTAAAATTATGTTCAAGAATATGTAGATGATACTAAGGTAGATGATATTATAGAGGCTAATTTTAAATAATGTGATAAATTATTTTATAATTTAAATCCAAAGGAGATTGGGTTTCCCTTTCCTTCACATACTCCCTTGCCTTCCTAGAATGAGTGTAAAATGGAGCCTCTAATTGGGCTAGACAAAACTCTCCAGTATACTAGATCCAAGTCTAAATATGAGTCCAAAAGACTAGAAAAATAAGGGGCCTTTGATGCCCATGATTCATCTTTGGTGATTGATGAAGATTTAAAAATTAGGAAAGTTTTAAATAATGTGATAGTTGCTAATGTATGCTTGTAAATTTGACTTATGGATTTGAAAATACTAAAAATAGTAAATTAACCCAATATCTAAAAAAACATAAAAAAGAGAGAATATAGAAGTAATAAAAATTATAAATGGATTATTATCATCACTTTGATCCTCTTGGATTCCCTCTAAGATCTTCCAACTAATTATCCAATGATATTTGACTTGCGTATTTAATTGCTTGATAATGGTGGCTTCAATATGGATGGTTTAATAGCTTCTTGGATGTTAGAATGGATGATAGAGAGTATGAGGGATTAAGATAGCTAGTATATGAATGCAAGGATGGATTAAAATATTTATAATTAGTCTAACCAATATTCATGATTGGTTATTTATAGGGTGATGGAGGAGAATTAAAATGAATTTTTTAATTTATTAGAACTCTCCAGTTTAGAGAATTTTAGAGAGTTAAGGAAGGATCTAGATTTTAGAGGATTCTAGATTAGATTAGGATTTAATAAGGATTATTTAGGGGTTTATGAATTTAATGACATAGGTGTGTAGGAGAAGCTAGGTATAGGCTGGCTAGGGGGTAGGTAGAATATATTTGAATTTTAAATTGGCAAGTGGGCAAGTAGTTAGTAAACGATGTAGGATTAGTTGTTAAAAAGGATATTAATGGGATAATGAAGGGATTAATATGTCATGGTGGTATTAAAGGTTAGTATGATGTAGTAAATATATGATATGGAATGGGATTTAATTAATTAATGGATTAATTAAGATAAATATCAAAATTAGTGGAATAGTTAGGGCGAGTGGATTTAGGTGTATATAGATAATACATGAAACAAAGGTAGGGAGGAGAAAGTTATATCATATTTTTAGAGGATGTATAAGAATTTAGGAGGGATTAATCCTCTTATAGCTCATTCCCCTTTATTTATGAAAGTTATAATCTAGAATGTTAGATACCTTGAAGCATAAGATAGAATATTTGTTGTTAGCAAGTTTTCTAGGTCTAGAAAGGGGTTAGATTGTTTTTCCCTTGCAAGTGTTCAAGTCTACAAGTTATGCCTTGTACTCTAACATTTTTTTAATAAAATTAAAAAGAGGTTTTTGAAAAGGTATTTTCCATTATACAAGGAGATATAATAATAAAATCATCAATAAGCCCAATAAAAAAATAATAGGCTATCGAAGAACCATACCAACAAAAAATCACAAAATGTTGTTGATCAACACCAAATCAATAGCATAGATATGGAAAGAAACTAATAAAAAAGATAGACACAATAAAACCAAAATAGTAAATATTATGACTAATCAAATAGCCTATCTTAGATAGCATCCCATTATTTCACCATGTTGATGATGAGCTTCTCCAAATCATTTATATTTATCATCCCTAATTCATGTTTCTTAAGTTTGTCTTAGATTTTCATTATCTTTCTCATTTTAAAACCATTTTTATATTTTTTCTTAGAAAGAACTACATATTTTATAAAATTGATATTTGAGACATAATTATTGATGGTTGCTTTGCTAATTTGAACTATGTGATGTAGATCCTCTTTGATTTTGAGGTTTTACTTTTCTAGTTAATTAACCTTTTCTTGCAAATATTCCATCTTTATAATAAAATTTTTGATATAATAGATCTCCCCTTCATTATTATAAGGATTTATTACTTGTGTTATAGTTAAAGTGTGTCACTTAAGTAGGCATGATGCTCTGTCATGCACACAACTCTAGTTATCAAGTATTCTTAGGGTCAAGGGAGTTAGGCATAATGGGAGTAAGGTCTGGCACACAACATTTAATCACACTGATGTGTTGGCTTTAGTTTCATATAAGGAATGAACCTTATACACTCACCTAAAGCATGGTAGTGAAGGGACTAGGTCCTCATTAGGTTAGTTACATTATGTTAACAGCCAAGGGGTTATATAGGGTTTATGGGGTTCATAGGGTAGTCTAGTGCAAGCTAAAATAGAGGAGGGTCAGAGCCTTATCATTACATGTAGGCCAAGGGGTCCACATGGGGTTGTCCATTCATCTTGAAGTTATTATTTGGTTCTATGTTTATCATGAGATCTCTTCACAGTGGTTAAGAGAGCTAAGTGGCATGAAGGTACCACTTACTACCAAGGTGGGATCCTAGCTCATCAATAGATTATGTAGGTAAATAACATCACAACCATTATACATAATTTATCATAAATTAATAGTAAATTATATTCATTCATTGATTTCTTACTCTATTACAATTACTAGTAATAAACTTCACTAATCGATTCTAATTCTACTTATGCTAGAGGCTCACAAACAAGCATGGCTTACACTTTTTATTTATCATTCAAAGGGCTTACTCCTAGTATCACTCCTAAATTCATTAGGGCTTCAATTTAAAAAACAAATACTCCTCTTCCACTCTTGTAGGTCACTTTTAAATATGTGCTAGCCACTCCTCTTTATAAATGGATAGGCACGTGTCAAAGGATGAGTAGGTGAGAGCTTATCGACTCCATTACACCAAATAGGACAACCAAGTGCATGCCAAGTTGTTAGTTGTGGTAGTTGACCTATTTACTCCATTACTTAAACCTTCATGCTCCTCAATCCCCAAGCAACCACATGTAGTACTAGTCAAGTATGCCTTGAGGCTTGTGATGTTATTCAATCATTATCTAGCTAGCATGGGGACTCTAAGAGTTGATCTAGTCAGTGCCAAGTTGTACAAAAAGGGGTCCTTCACTTCCTCTAAGGGTCTCCATACTCTAGGATGTGTCTTCGCTGGTGTAGGACCAATTCTTAACAAAAAGGGGCCCAAAAAACTTAAGAGACACCATTATTTATTTCCTTTTGAATTTATTTAATAGTACCCTTGCGATTATCATTTTCCTTCATAAACCATTACATAGTATTTTTGTGAAGATTGAAATCATTAGCCGAGGAATTGATCTTGACCTGATTGTTATCCTTTGATGCCTCATAGGCTCTCTTTTTCCATTTTAAATAATCCTTATCTTGAACTCTTTTTTGATCATCCACAAGCATTTCCTTCTCATAAGGACCTTGATCATGCAAGTAATCACTACCTTTATATATTTTGATATTGGTGTTCTAATTTTTTGAATTAAATTAAGGGGATTCAAAATAGATAATCTCTTTTTCATAAGTATATTCCACTTTAATAGGGGATTCCTCACCTTGAAATGGCCTGACCATTATTAACAGGAGGGCTCTCCACAAAATCTTAATGGTGATGGATTTGGATTTTATGGAAGTTTTAGCCTTAGCTTATTATTATAGAGCCAACTTTTTTGTAGATCTCCCACCCTTTTCAAATTCAACATCCCTAGTTTAAGGTGAAGGCATATTAGCTAGGGCCTTAACATGATAATATAATAAATAAATCAAATTCTAATGAAACAAAATAGTATATTCCCCAAGTTGAAATTAAATCACCATATTTTCCAAATATAAAAAAAGAAAAATATAATAGTGATCAAATACTTATGGAAATATTGATTGAGAAAATTGAAGTGATATGAAAAATCCACTTTGAAATGTCCCTCTAATGTAATTCACCTCATAATCTAGTGTAAGACATAATTCCATGGTGTTGGAATTAAATATCTTAGGTATACATACTAAAAGTATAGGTACTTATAGGTATAATATAAATATTATCCCTTGTAAGACATAAAGGTATTTAGAGGTATAAATACCTATATTATCTCTTATCCTTATTTAGAGGCCCAATAAAAGTTTAAATTTACCCATCCTAGAGACATAATTAACCACTTAACAATCCTTCTTGCCTCTTTATTAGGATCCATCTCATTTTTCCCTCATTATAAAGGTTCCAGTTTATCGATATCTTAATCTCACCTTATTTAGTCTAATATTTATCCTTAACTTTAATTGATGTGAAATTTTCAATCAAAAAACACACTATTTTTGAAGCCACATACATGATGTTTCTCTTACTATAATTGAAAATTATTTGATTCCTTTCTTTTTAAACCCACCACCCAAAAAAAAACATGGGAAAGATCCATGTTCTACAATTTTTGCAAGCAATCACTATGGAAGGGAGATGTCCATTGGAAGAAAACTTCCAAAAATGATGAGGGTTGGGTCCAACATGCTTTAAAATTAGAAATAATAGACCCCAATACCTTATATGTGTAGGGATATTATATAATTATAAAAAATAACTATCTTTGTAGCATTCTAAAAAATAAAACATCTATTAGGAATGTGAGTCCTCTCTTCATTAAGTTATTGATAGTGAAGATATTATTTTATAACACTAACTAGAATAAGATGTTGATATTTGAAATCATATCCTTATTCCAAGATTTTTTCCAATGAAGCCATATGGAGCATATTCCAAAGTTTTCACATACCCATATTTGACATTGCAATTTCCATCAAATGAGTCAGCGCATATTATTTCATCTTCTTTCATTACCCAGCTAATATGCACACCTTTTAAGAGTTCATTAAGTTTGGATAGGATATTTATTTCTTTTTTGATTTGGGTTATTAAAGGTTGTTATTTTCCATTCTCTAGCTAGACCATTCTCTTCATAATAATATACTACAATTTCTCCATAATTCCTTCTAACATGTTCATTGATTTATTTTCAAGGATATGAATTTCCTAGAGGAGTATTTAGGATCCATGTAGATTTATAAAAAAGGATCATTCTCCTAATCCAATTTTCCACTGGATACCTTTTCATAAAATATTTCTACTATTTCCTTAACAATTCTATAAGTAAGATATTTTGAGAAGGGATTCAACTAATAGTAGTCTTACATCATCCCAATTATCAAGGTAATTATCTTTTATAGTTTTTGTCCATTGGTTAATTTATTTTAGGAACCTCCATCCAATTTTATCTATTATGGATTTATTCATTGGCTTAATTTTTTGGATACCAATCCTTCCATAGTTTTTTAAAAGGCAAACTTTATCTCATGCCTTTAAGGAAAAACTATGTTCTTCTTCCATACCTATCCAAAGAAACCTTCTATGGATTCTCTCTATTTTTAATCTATCTTAGAGAATTTTTTCCCACTAATCATGATAAGGGGAAGAGGATGTGTTGTCATTATTATTATTATCAATACATGGGTTCATTTTGTCAAAGATTCTCATTGTTTCCCTTATAATAAGGTGTTGTACCCAACACCCCCTTTTCTCCATAAGGAAATGGGGACCCACTTTTTACAGATTATTGTCTTGATTTTGAGCCCCCTCTTCTATGTGTTTATGTAAATTCTAGGAAAAGATCATGAATTGGAATTTTATACTTTGGAAAGATGGTATTGATATTGTGTTTTCATAGACTAAATATTTTATTCTATTAGGTTTTTTAATTCAAGCTAATTGTTGTGGACTTATGTTTTCATGGACTAACCTTATTTGAGAGTCTTTGTTAGGATTTATGTTTTTGGGATTTTATATTTAGAACTTTTGTTCCACATAAATTGGTCTTTGGTTTATTTTTGTGGAAATTTTGTTTGATAGAATTTTATCTTTATATTATTTTCCCCGCAACAATTCTACCAAAATAATTTCCTTGAATCAAACTTATTCTTGTAGACAATCTTGCCAAGACATTTTCGTAAAGGAAATAAACTTACCCTTTGGCCTTTTTTATTATTTCCCTTTGGCATTTATGAAGTAGATCCTTTAGGAATTTTGTTATAGATGAATTCACTAAGAAGTAGACCCTTTAGATTGTTTCCAGGATAGAAAATACCCTTTGGCATTTTGAAATCCTTCAAAACTTTTGAAATGCCATTTTTGCCTTACCAACCTACCATTTGGTATTTGTGAAACATGTCCTTTAGCCTTTTTGTTATGGCCATTTTTACTAATAGGATTCCTTTAGAACTTTTTAAAATTACCCTTCAGCCCTCTGCACCTATCCTTCAATACTTTTTTCCTACACCTTTGCCTTTTTGAACCTTTCCTTTCAACATTTTGGTTGAGACTCTTTCCCCAAGCCAATTGAATTACGTCAGACATTTTGTCTGAGAGAATATGTCTTCAAGAGAATTGTTGTAAAAATTTTATCCAAAATAATTTCTTTGATGTAATTCCTTCAAGACTTTTGAAATGATCCTTTGCCTACCCTTCAAAAGTTTTGTCAAGGACACATATTCCTTTAGAATTTCTAAGTATACCCTTTAGCCTTTTTAAAGTGCCCTTTAGAACTTTTGTGGTTACCTTTCAAGAATTTTGTAAGGGACCTTTCCCATCAAAATTCACCCTACAAAGTAGACCCTTCAGGTATTTATTTCCATGAAGTAGACCCTTTAGCCCTTTTGAGACCATCCCTTCAAGCATTCCTTTAGACATTTTATCTTAGAGAATAGAGGCTTTGGGAGAATTGTTGGGGACATTTTGTATGAAATAATTCCCTTGATGGAATTCATTCAGACTTTGTGTCTCAGACATTTTGTCTGATGAAAAATATCCTTCAAGAGAATTATTATGGACATTTTGTCCCAAACAATTCCCCCATAGAAATATTGAAAAAAATCTCCCATGATAATTTTCTTGTAATAATTACCCTAAAACAAATAACAGACTACCAAGTGGCACCTTTGCTTAGAGAGCATTTCATTATGTTTTGAGCTTAATTTAATATTTTATCCCAGGCCCAAATCATATTTTATTAATACTAAAAACCTTAGGCTAAAATATTTATGGAGGGTCTTTTATACATATTTTCCAAAAATTATTATGCGAAGTCATTTTTTGCTTATGTTTGGAAGAGTAGGGAATCCTCAAGAAATGACATGTGTCAAGTTAATGAGATTAAATTTGATATTCACATGGATGTCATTTGATAGTCATGAGGACATCATTTAGTGGTAGTGAGAACATCAAATTTAACCTTGACAATGGCTAATTTGTAGAGTTAAATTTGACAGTCATATGGATGTCATTTGATGGTTATAAGGATGTCATTTTATGATTGCAAAAATGTCAAATTTAACCTTAGAAAGGGCTAATTTATGGAATTAAATTTGACAGTCATGCAAACATCATTTAAGATTCTTGAGGATGTTATTTAATAGTTATGAGAATGTCAAATTTAACCTTTTAAATTATCTATCTGGATTCAAAAGTGGACCCAATAAATTGATGGTTTGATCCAATTAGATGATCTAGTGATGTGAGATCAATGGAAACTTTTAAAATGTCCTAGATTAAATAGGGAGTGACAAGTGTCACCATTATGGGATCCTAGTGCATAGATCCAATGACCCATGAGAAGAAGTAGGGAACCTAATTGATAGATCCAATGAACCATGTTAAACCAGTATATGAGGATCGATGATGTAAGATCAACATGGAATTTTTAAAGGTCTTAGAACTAGTGAATAGCTACCAAGTGGCATGCTCACATTTTATCATGTAAAGGATTGATGATGTGAGTCATAGGTATACTTTTCAAAGATCTCAGACTCAATCAGGTGTTGACATGTGTCACATTTTGAAATCTAGCAAGGCATTATGGATAGAAAACATAGATATTTGGATACTTGAGCTATATATTGAGATAAAAATTGAGTCTCATAGTTAATACAAGGATTATATACATGCATGTCTTAAATGGAGAATATAAAAGTGAAGATCTAGATGTTATAAAAGGCATAGGTGAGCATACAATGCATAGTTCAGATTAGTCATCACTAATAGTAGTTCCACTAGTGCTAAAACATTGGTAAAGTGATTTTGGTCTTTCGTGAATATGTATAAATTCCATTTGGAGGTGGCTAATCTAAAATATCAATAGGTTGTTCTCATAACCTATAAAAGGAGGCATGTGGAGTTTTAGTAAATGGTAAAAATTCTAAAGTTTGTATATAGTTTGAACTATAATTGTTAAAAATTACCATTATATTTATATGCATTCACATGTTGCATGAATTTTGACAAAGCCTAATTTAGATTGATATCTTTAAGTAGACTCTTATATGATTTTAGACCATAGTTATAACTCATGTTATGACTATCACATATAATGACCTTAAATGAACTTGGAGGAAGAGGTGACCCCCTTCCCTAAGTCTATATAAACAATTGTCATCTAACTTGGATTTTGTATAAGATAATTTTTGAATATAAGAGTAGCATAAATTTTTATCATCAATGAATATGTTTGTGTATTTTCTTTCCAATTTCTATGTAATTAGTTGTTACTTCCATTGGTTGTATGTTTCAATAATCTTTAGTGTGAAAAAGATATGAATGGATTCTTGATTATTTTGATTAATGTACTAATTTGGAGATGTACAATATATATTGAAAGAATGGTAAAAATATTAGTTAATATATTCAACTTCAAATTTATTTATAATTATGATTGTGCATGAGTGCTTTATTGGATGTAGTTTTCTATGTGTGTAACAACTACCTTAGATACTTTGCTATCTTGAGTCATAATCTACTAATTAAGGTTTTGAAATAGTTACTCTAAAAGGAGTAACCTTTGTTTGAGGTTTTTGAATTTATTTCATCTTTATCTCCTTAGAATTATTTGTTATGTCTGACTATGTGTGTCTAATTACTAATAGCAATAGGCATAGTTTCTGAGAACACTTATCCTTTTAGAAACTAGCCAGGGAAGTAGCTCCTAAAAATAACATAAGATTTATTTTCTACCTTACCTTTCCCTCATTTTTTGAGTTTGTCTTGAGACTTTCCCACTCTAGATTAGCAACCAACCACCGATCCAACTCAAATAGAGATTCATTACCCCTATTAGGAACCACACCTCTATCCAAAAACCTTGTTAACAATCTATATTCCCTATTTCTATTCCATCAATAGGTTAAAATAAATTGTATACCTAAAAATCATGCCCTGGAGTGGAGTTTACATCAATTGAGATCCTAAAACATTATAGGTTACCTTGTTATGGCTCTGGTGTACATAAAACCCCCACCAATAGTTAACTAGTTCTAGAAGGATGGCCATCACCCCTAATAGTAGTATTTATCCTTTGCAGAGTTATACTGAGTCACCCAAGAGAGTGACCAGATCTAATTCTTAGGCTGGTTTATTAGTCTCACCCTTAAAAAATCATAAGATACCTAGAACTATGTCAACATCCTCAGTTCAAAACAATCCCCCTCTAGTAGAGAACCCATTAATTATAAGGAAACCTTTACCTATTAATCAACCAATGGCTCAGAAATAGCCCTAATTATTTGGATCTATTATCATCATCTTAGGAGATGTGCATGATTTTCCTTAGAATCCTAAAAAGTATTTGCCATATTTTTCTCCTTCAAGAGAAAGGACAACAAAGGAATATATCAAATTAGTTAAAGCTACTTTAAGACTAATGAATGTCATATATGAGGATGTTACATGCAAATTATTCCCTTTTACTTTGATGTATGTTGCTTAAGATTGGTATTTAAATCTAACAACAAATTCCATCACTTCTTGGGATGAATGTTGAGTAGCTTTTCTTACATATTTTGGATAGGTCACCAATCTTGGTTTGGTATACCAACACTTTACCAGCATGAAGAGGGGACCTAATGAGCCCATTTGTGCTTTCAATACAAGATGGTAGAATATGTACAACTAGTTAACCCCAAGGTATAAACCAAAGGTGGAATTAACATTGGAAATGTATAATAATGCCTTGGACCTTATCACTATTATGTTCTTGAGAAGATAAATTATGGATAATACTTTGGCATTAGCATTTGAGGAGACTATCACCATAGATAGGTAGCTCAATATTAAGACACCTTGAACCCCCAGTATCAACAATGGTTTTCTATCACTAAATCCAGCCCCCCATACAAGGCAGAATGACTTAGCATTCAATCATAACCAATTATACACACTACCTCCACTAACACAAACAACACAATCAAATTTTGGCTACTTGAACAATCATGCAATGGGTAATGATTATTAGTAGAACTAGTAAGTGGTTGTACTCCCCATTGCTATTTTATAGGGTATAGATTCTGCAAAGGTAGAAGTAGATTCTATTTAGAAGATGTTCAAAAGTTGAGCAATGATTTACTAAATATGCAAAGGAAGATGGGTAATGAAAATGGCTCAACTAGAAATCATAATACTAGAGTGAAGAGATATAATAGACCATTCAATAGGCTTAAACATGCCAAAAAGCTTCTAGAGATAAACATAGTAGAGATGACTCTTCCCAATTGGTGTATAATTCACATACTTTTGAGCATGGTGAGTTCAACTATGTTAAACTTTGTGCTGCATTCAAAATATTTCAAAAAGAGGTGGTTAGATAATATTAGATGCATAATCTACTTGAGCATCATCTAGACCCTAGCTCTTCGAACACTACCATGTTATTTTAAACTCGTGAGTTTCCTTTTCTAGGTGAAGATGATAATGAGATGGAGGACAACATGGATGAATTTCATGCTTTATATTAGTTCTAAAGAGGTGCATTCAATATAATGAATAAGCAACCACTCATGACATTGATTCCTCCCAATACCATGGTAATTCCTCCTAATCCTAAGGTATATAATAATCCACCCCCTCCAAAGGGGAATGATCAATATTAGAGAAACAAAAAACTAAGTAAAGGAGGATATAACATTGTTGAGGATATGAATAAGCTCAAGGAAAATATGACTCTTCACGAGTTAGCTCAGATCATTGAACAAAAGGAGTTGCTCTATAAGTCAATCATTGGGAAGATGACTATGGAAAAGATAAAAGAATCCATAGACAAATCAAAATCATCTAACACCAATGTCATCTACAAGAGCAAGCTATAAGTTCCACCCTTCCTACTGACTATCCAGGCATTTAGTAAAAACATTCATAACTATTTAGTTTATTTTAGAGCATCTACAATTGGCATGCCTACATCTATATGTTAGAAGCTTGGTCTCATACCAAGCCCCTCAAAGAGGAAAATTTCATAATTGGACAAGGTAGTGGTCCCAATAGTTGGAGAATTAAATAATGTACACATCTAACTAGCATCTGAGCCAAGAGTCCAAATGACCATTTATATTCTAGTGGTGGACATACCTAAAGGATATGATCTTTTGTTGAATAGGGATTGGTCCAAAACACTTAATAGATATCTCTCTATATAATTTTGTCATATATGGCTACCATGGAGATGATTTAGGAGTAAAATTATAATTGATAGAGAGTCAATAATGAAATACCCTATTACGGAGTATAATGTCAAAAATGAAGAGGTAAAGTATGAGTCACCTAGCCTTGGTATTTATACTTTTAATACTAAAAATCAATTATAGAATCTAGAACCTGAAGGCTCTAATTAGCTATGGAATCTACACTTTGATGGCACTAGATCCAATCAAGGGTCAGGTATAGGAATCAAGCTGATTGATCCACAAGGTAAAAAATTCTTGGAAGTGTACAAGTTATAATTTCCATGTACTAATAATAGAGTTTAGTATGAGACTTTAGTTCTGGGACTACAATTTGCACTCACGAATAATCTCAAGAAAATATTAGTATTAAGTGACTCATAACTAGTGGTTAATCAAGTCAAAAATAAGTACTAATGCATGATGTCTTATTTGAAGAGATATAAACATAGAGTGTGGTACTTGATTGATAATTTTGAAGCTTTCAACATCGTAGAACTTCTTAGAGGGAAAAATCAAACCACTTATTTATTAGCTACTATTATTTATAATCTAGATCCACTACAAGAATCTAAGGTAAAAAATTTCTCAATTGGATTGGTACCTTGCCCCTCTATTTTAGATAACATAGAAAATTTCTAGGTCTTTGATGAGCAATATGTTATTCAATTTATAACTAATTTAGGGTAATTCAAATCTGAAATCATTGATGAGAAGGAAATTAATCACCTCTATCAAGAGGAATTAGATAAAGAGGGTGTTCTTTAGCTCAAAGAGAATAGATTTCTAGCTAGCTTTGTTTCCTTGAAGAGACCATTTGACATAAATACTCAGGCACAATAGCTAAGATAGCTAAAATTCAATGAATCAAACTTTAGAATGAAAAATCTAGGAGATGAACATTGACCACATTATGTGAATATTGGTTGTAGCTATAGCCCAAAAGATAGATATTGATTAAAGGATTTAATTGTTGGATATAAGGGCATCATTGATTAGACATATGAAGATCTAAAAGTTTATAACCCTCAGGTCATCACCTATATGATTCCCTTGAATTCAGATCATAGTCCATTTAGATAGAGGTAGATACCAGTCAATCTTATTTAAGATCCTCTTATTTAGAGAGAAGTGGAGAAGCTTTTAAATGCAAAAATCATCTTCCCAATTTGACATTCTACTGAGGTGGCCAATTTGGTCCTATTAATAAATAATAATGGTGAGATAAGATTATGTGTGGAATTTATAAATCTAAACAAGGCTTCTAAAAAATACAATTATCCTCTACCTTCTCTAGATGAAGTGATACAAATAGTAAGTGGTTCTAAAATAATGTCTTTCCTAGATGAATTTTCAAGCTATAATTAGGTATCGATACAATCTGAGGACAAAATAAAGATGACATTCACTACAAATTTGGTAACTTATGCATATAAGAGGATGTCATTCAGCCTAATAAATACAAGAGTGACCTTTCAATACACCATGGATCATGTTTTAAAAAGACTAAGAGGAAAATGCATAACCATATACATAGATGATCTTATGGTATTTTTAAAGAATCAGAAGGACCACATAAGTCACCTACAATCCATATTTGAGAGATGAATAAGGTTTGGTATTTTATTGAACCCAAAGAAGATCATATTTAAAGTTATTGAAGGTAATATTTTAGGTAATATCATCACCAAGGATGGGATCACCATTGATTCAGATAGAATTCATGCAATTTCAAAAATTCAGCCATAAAATAACAAGAAAGAGCTCAAATAATTATTTATAAAGATTAACTTCATAAGGAAGTTCATCTCAAAATTTACAGAGATCATCAAACCCTTAAATGCCATGCTCAAACAAGATTTCAAAATAGAATGGACAACTGAAGCTCAAAATTCCTTCCAGGACATTAAAGATGCAATATCATAGGCTCCAATGCATATCAATCCAATTTTTAATAAATATTTATACCAATACTCATTTTATTTAGAGCATATGATTACTATTGTCATCATGCAAAATAAATATGAGGCCAAACATCCCATCATATTTATGAGCATAAATCTGAAAGATGTAGAGCTTAGGTATTCTATGATTGACAAATAAATTTTCTCCCTTATCAAGGCAGTGAAGAATTTTTTGGCACTACATCTTAAGGAATAAAGTATTTTCCATCATGCCTAATCCCACTTTCAATCTTTCCCTATCATAGAATGAGATAGGATAATGATGAGGCAAATGGATGGACTAGTTGGAAGAATTTGACATAGAGATCAAGCCTACAAAGATTATTTGAGGGTAAGGCATTGTTTGGATGATGACTAAAATAGATACATACATCATAATCAAAAAGGTATGTGAAGCTCAAGTATCTAAATAAGAATAGTATAATGATATAATTTAGTATTTACTTACAAGAACTTGTTCCCTGAAGCTCAATATAGAGAGAAGAAGACCTTTGAGGCTCAAAGATACTCATTACATGATCAAGAAGGGAGTCCTCTATAGAAGAATTTATGAAGGTATTTACCTTAGGTGTGTATTTTTAAAGGAATCTAAATAAATCTTAGATAAATTTCATTAGAAGATAGGTAGTCGTCATCCTTCTAGGAATACCATAGTCCATAAGATATTAAGAATGGGATACTACTAGCCAAAAAATTTCAAATTTGCTCACTCATGTGAGAACATGTCATGAATGTCAAGCTTTAGACAAGAGAGAAGTACATGTAGTAATGCCTTTACAACTAGTTATTGAAGGATGGCCATTTTCCTAGTGGTGTTTAAAATTCATTGGTGTCATAAACCCAAATTCCTTAATAAGTCATATGTTTTTCTTACTGATATAGATTATTACACCAAATGGACTGAGGCCATAGCCACAAAGAATTGTAGATCACAAGATGAGATTCACTTTTTGAAAGAACACAACAACCAAATTCATCATGCATATTTCTTTGGTTTGTGATAATGGATCAGATTTTATATCAGCTAAATTTATTGAATGGGCACGCAATAACCAGATCATTATTAGATAATCTTCTAACCATTACCCTTAGGGAAATAGACTAGTAGAATCAATGAACAAGAATATAATTGAGTAATTAAGAAGTCAGATGGAGACAAGCCTAGGGACTAGCATAATTTATTGAAGTATGCTCTTTGGGTAGACTAAACTAGCCATAAGCAAACCCTTAAAGCTTCACCCTATATATTAGTGTATGGATTCAAGTCTATATTCCCAAATATGTTGAATATACCCACTTATAAATTTATGTAGGACTACATAGAATCGAGTGATAAAGAAAAATCAAGGTTGTTAAACATAATATAAATGGAAGATTAAAGGACCAAGGCCTTACAAACATTCAGTAAACACCAAGATGTGTTCAAGAAGTGGTTTGATAAGAGAATGAAAGTCAAAGCATTCAGGATTTCATATCTATGCTACTTTGGGATAAAACTCATGAGAATGAATGAAATGACAAATTTTCCCCACTATGGATTAGACCATACCAGATTTTAGAGATCATGGGAAATAATATGTTTCATTTGAATGACCTCTAAGGTAATGAGCTTACATATCAAATCAATGTATAGTTCCTAAAGCACTACTTTAGGGCTATACTATCTGTTAATGTTATTGAGTAATGAAGGATAGATGAACATAGCTATAAGATTAGATTAGATTTCCTATTTTCTTAGAATAGTTACCTACTTTCATAGATTAGATTTATTGGTTTCATATACTAGTTTCCTACTTTCTAAGATTAATCTTTCCTACTTTCAGTATTTTGCTTTCATAGATTAGATTTCATGTTTTCTAAATTAGATTTTAGTGTTTTCTTAGTTTAGTTTGTTGCTTTCTTAGATTAGTTGTTCTTTGCTTTCTCTAAAGATTGAAATTATGTTTACTCTGACTATAACCAAGTTAAAATCCAAACCAATTGAGCTTATGACTTATGGAAAAGGGGAAATTAAAATCCTGGCACTTTGGGATTAGTTTACAGATTAGGTGCATTTATTTGTTTTTGAGTCTTTAGAATGAAGGTAGGTAATCATGGATTATTCTGAATGGTGTCACAATTGAATACTTTTACTAGGCATTTGGAAATTTCTCTCAGAGTACTTCATACAAATCTAGAAAGTTTTCTTATTTTATTAGATCAAATGCACTTATCACATTAAATACCTATTGGAAATGATAATTCTAGGAATAGAGGTGGCTGGCAGAGACATTCTAGTAATGATTTGTTTTATAATTATACTAGCTCACTGGGGTTATAGATCTTATCTTTTCCATTCAAGAACAAAAGAAGAGCAAAAGAAAAATAAAAGAAGAAAGAACCAATGGATTCCAAAGAGCAAAATAAAATCCAAAGAAACCCAAAAGGTTCACATGATGAAATAAGGTTAATGTACCATGCATCATGATCAAGAAAAAATAATGGAAAGAAAAGATAATGAACCCAAGGTATTTATGTTGTGGCTATGGATATCTAGCTGGCATCAGATCAATGCTTGATATTCCCTTACTTTTGAGATTTAATAGATACTGAAATGAAACCTATAGCCCCATTAAACCTATAGCTTCCCTTATTTAACTCATCATAGTAGGGGCTAAATAAACTACTTGTTTTGACACACACAGATCCAAGAAATTAGAAATAAAGTATGTTGTGTGAATTAACTTAGGAGTCTCTTTCATGTTTTTTATTTAAGTATTCTCTTGTGGCATACTTCATGATTAATTTAGGATTGCGAACTAGAGTTTTGGGTTCTTGAATACTCAGGAGTATTCCCCATGTAAGTCATCATTTGTTGTACCCAACACCCTTTTCTCTATAAGGAAATGGGGACCCACTTTTTTTAGATTATTAGCTTGATTTTGAATCTCCTCTTCTATGTGTTTATGCAAATTCTAGGAAAATATCATGATTTGGACTTTTATACTTTGTCAAGATGGCATTGATATTGTGTTTTCATAGACTAAATATTTTATTCCATTAGGTTTATTGCTTTGAGATAATTATTGTAGACTTATGTTTTCATGGACTAGCCTTCTTTTAGAGTCTTTGTCAGGATTTATGTTTTAGGGATTTTATCTTTGAAACTTTTGTTTTACATAAATTGGTCTTTAGGTTTATTGTTATGGACCTTTTATCTGATGGAATTTTCTCTTTGTAGCCTTTTTTGCATAATAATTCTACCAAAAAAAATTCCCTGAATCAAACTTATTATTTTAGATAATCTTGTCAAGACATTTTCCTTGAGGAAATGAGCTTACCTTTTGGGCTTTGTGAAATTTACCCTTCAAAATATTTTGAGATTTCCCTTTAGCCTTTACAAAGTAGATACTTCATGAATTTTGACATGGATGAATGCCCTATGAAGTAGACCCCTAAGATTATTTCTAGATAGAAATTACCCTTTGGCATTATGAAATTCCTTTGAAACTTTTGAAATGCCCATTTTGACTTACCAACCTACCGTTTGGGCTTTGTGCAACATGTCCTTTATCCTTTTTGCTATGGCCATTTTGCCCAATAGGATTCCTTCAGGACTTTTTACAATTTCCCTTTGGCCCCTCAACACTTATCCCTCAAGACTTTTATCCTGCACCTTTGCCTTTTTGAACCTTTCCTTAGAATACTTTTACTGAGACTCTTTCCCATTTATCTAAGAGAATAAGTCTTCAAGAGAATTGTTGTAAACATTTTGTTTAAAACAATTCCCCCGATGGAATTCCTTCAGGACTTTTGAAATGACCCTTTGTCTACCCTTCAAAGTTTTTTTCAAGGATACAGATTCCTTCAGACTTTCTGAACATACCCTTTATCCTTTTGAAAGTACTCTTTGGGACTTTTGTGGTTACCCTTTGGGAATTTTTTAAGGGCCCTTTCCCATTAAAATTTATCCTATGAAGTAGACTCTTTGAGAATTTTTTCCATGAAGTAGACCCTTTGGCCCTTTTGAGACCATCCCTTAAAGTATTAATTTGGACATTTTATCTAAGAGAATAGAGTCTTCAAGAGAATTATTGTACACATTTTATCCAAAAAAATTCCCCAGATGGAATTCCTTCAGAGTTTGTCTCAAACATTTTGTTATATGAAAAAGACCCTTCAAGAGAAATATTATGGACATTTTATCTAAAACAATTCACCCATAAAAATCCTAAAACAAATCTCCCACAATAATTCTCCTTAAATAATTGCCCCAAAATAAATACCAAACTACCAAGTGACACCTTTGTTTAGAGAGTATTTCATTATGTTTTGAGCTTAATTTAATATTTTAGCCTAGGCCCAAATTATATTTTATTAATACTAAAAACCTTAGGCTAAAATATTTATGTAGGTTTCATTATACATATTTTCCAAAATTATTATGCTAATTCATTTTTTGCTTTTGTTTGTAGGAGTAGGGAATCCTGAAGAAATGACACGTAACAAGTTGATGAGATTAAATTTGACAGTCATGCAGATGTCATTCGATGGTCATGAGGATGTCATTTGATGGTCATGTGAACATCAAATTTAAACTTAGAAATGTCTAATTTATGGAATTAAATTTTATAATCACATAGACATCATTAAACAGTTGTGAGGATGCCATTTGATAGTTGTACAAACATCAAATTTAACCTTAGTAATGGCTAATTTATGGAATTAAATTTGGTAGTTTCATGGATGTCATTTAATAGTAATGAGAATGTCAGTTGATGGTCATGAAAATTTCAAATTTAACCTTTTAAATTACCTATTTAGATTTAAAAGTGGATCTAATAGATCGATGGTTTACATTGATTCATATATTTGATCCAATGGTGTGATATCGATAGATACTTTTCAAAGGTCCTAAATTATATAGGGAGTGATAAGGTCACCATCATGAGAGCCTAGTGCACAAATATAATGACCCATGGGAAGAATTAGGGAACTTGGTAGATAAATCTAATGAACCACATTAAACTAGTACATAAGGATTGATGGTGCAAGCTCAATATGAATTTTTAAAGGTCCCAAAATTAGCAAAGAGCTACCAAATGGCATGCTCACATTTCATCATGCAAAGGATCAATGGTGCAAGTCCTAGATGGACTTTTCAAAAATCTTGGACTCAATCAGGTGTTGACATGTGTCACATTTTAAAAGATAGTAAGGAATTATGGATAGAATACGTAGATCTTTAGACACTTTAGCTATATATATCGATAGACATTGAGTCTTAGACACGGTTAAGACAAGGAGTATGAACATGCATGTCTTAAATGGAGAATATAAAGTGAATATCTAGATTTTATAAAAGGCATGGATGAGCTTACAACACACATTTTAGATTAGTCATAGCTAATACTAGTGCCACTAGTTATAAAACATTGGTAAAGTGATTTTGGTCCTTTATGCATATGTTTGAATTCCATTTGGAGGTGACTAATTTGAAAGATCAACAAGTTGTTCTCATAACCTATAAAAGGAGTCATGTGTACTATTGGTAAATGGTGCATATTTATGAGTTTACATATAGTTAAAATTATAGTTTTAAAAAATTATCACTATCTTTATATACATGCACATGTTGCATGTATTTTGGTAAAGGCTAATTTAAAATGATAACTATAAGTAGGCTCTTATACAGTTTAGACCAAAGTTAGAACTCATTTTCTAACTATCACATGTAATGACCTTGCATTAACTTGGAGGATGAGGTGACCCCCTTCCCTAAGTCTATATAAACAATTGTAATCCAACTTGAATTTTTTGTTAGAGAATTTTTTAATATAGGAGAAACACCAATTTTGATCATAAACAAATGTGTTTGTGTATTTTCTTTCCAATTTATATGTAATTAGTTATTACTTTCATTAGTTGTATGTTTCAATAATATTTAGTATGCAAAAATTGTGAATGGATTCTTGATTATTTTGGTTGATGTACTAATTTGTAGATGTGCAATAGTTTTTAAAAGATTGGTAAATATATTACTTAAGATAGTCAAGTTCAAATTGATTTATAATTCTGATTGTGCATGAGTGTTTTCTTGGATGTAGTTTGTTGTGTGTGTGCAATATCTACCTTATATACTTTTCTAACTCGAGCCATAATCTCATGATTAAGGGTGTGTAATAATTTCTCTAAAAAGTGAAAACTTTGTCTGAGGTTTGTGGATTTCTTGCATCTTTATCTCCTTAGACTTTTTCATCATGTATGACTATGTGTGTATAATTACTAATATTAATAGCCATAGGTTATGAGAGCACTTGTCCTTTTAGAAACTAGTTAGGGAATAAATTATTGAAAAACACATAATATTTCTTTTCTACCTTACCCTTCCCTCCTTTTTGATTTTGTCTTAAGAATTTCCCACTCTAGATTAGTAACCAACTGATCATCCAACTCACATAGAGATTCACTACCCCTATTAGGAACCACACCTCCATCTAAAAACCTTATCAAAAACCTACATGCCCTACCTCTATTCCATAAATAGGTTAAAATAAACCAAATACCTACAAATTATGACCTAGAGTAGATTTTACCTCCATTGAGATCTTAAAACATTAGAGGCTACGTCATTATGACTGTGGTGTACATAAAACCCCCACCAACATAAGGTTGTTTAGGTTTTCACTAAAAATTGGTGAAAAAGAAATTTGAATATATTCCCTCTATGATCCTAATGATTATAGATATAGAGCTGAGATTTGGATTTGGATTACCAGTAGTCTAAAAGATATATCCCTTATATCATTTGGGGGATATCAATATGGTTGAGGACAAAGTAGACAAATTTGGATTTCATTAATTTGAAATAAAGGGTAACAAGTAGTTTTGGTGGCTCAAAATAATAATGTTTTTAGGGATAGTTGACCCTTTTTTCAAGGGTAAGAAGGATAATATGGGTGTTCGATACACATAATGTAATAATTAGGTAAATAAAAATAGAGTATATTCAAGACTTTATATATATATATATATATATATATATATATATATATATATATATATATGATAATACTTTATTCTTCCTCTAGTTTATAGTGATAATTAATTCAAAGTATTTCCATACACTCTCACAAATGATCATCCAATTGAGATGATGTTTGAGTTAACCTTGATCCTATAACAATGCCCAATGAATGGAAAGGGTTGTATAAAGTGAATGTGTCCCATTTAATGTATGATAATTTTATAAAATGGTTTAATAACACATGGTGTATTTTAAAATATATATATTCTCTCCCTTCAATGACTAGTACTTAGAATCAGGGTATTATCTTATGTTAGAATTTTATGAGGGGTTTTGGTGAAATTAAGGCTAGAATAAGATAGAATATAGATAGGAAATTTTAGTAAGATTTGATCAATATTGAAGACAAACTCTATAAACATCCATATGATAAGGTATTATTAGAGGAAATAATAAATGCTAAGCACCAACATAGGGATTAATATATTGCCTTTCTCAAGGTGTCAGGGTTAGATATAGGTTCATATGGCTCAAGCAAGTAGATAAGGGATCCAAATAATTTTTAAAAATACTTAAAGTTAAACATACTATGGAAAAAAATATTGTAGATGATATTGGGGGTGATGTGTTATAAAACCATAAAGAGATTAGGCAAGCTTTATTCTCTTTCAACCAATCCATTTTTTAAAATAATAGATTCTCTAAGTGTATTGATAATAATAAGGAATTTTTTTATACTTGTGTTCCTCAAAAAAATTCAAGCAAGCTTGCTCAAGAGTTAGATACTAATGTTTCTATTGATTATATAATATATGTTATTGAAAAACATTCAAATTATAAGTATCCCAATGCGAATGGGTTTTTAACTGAATTCTATAAGGCTTTTAAGGATTGGATTATGGATAATATTAATGTTGTCTTTCAAAAATAAATTCAAGTAGGGATCTTGGGGCATCCGATTAATATAGGTGATATCAAGCTCATTCCTAAATATGGGGATAAACACAAATTAATATTTGGATACTTATAAACCTCCTAATGTTTTGTAAAAAATATTGGCTAAATTTTTAGCTATTAGGATTTACAATGTTCTTTATGATATCATTTTTGTCACACGAGTTGGATTTTTTTAAGGAAGATTCATTATAGATAATTGCATCACTAGTTGGGAAGGTATGAACTTATAAAGATTTTAGGTCAGAATTTTTGTATAGACCTACTTGATTTTAAGAAATCATATGATAGGATTAAAGGTCCCTTTATTGATCTCATGACTTGAGATCTACGGATTGGTGATAAATTTATAAGAATGGTTTATATTCCTTTTGACAATGCTTCTTCTCAACTTAAAATTAATGGTTATCTCATAAAATCCTTTTCTCTCTAGTGGTCTATTAGACAAGGGTATCCTTTAGCTCTTCTTTATTTGTGATGGTTACAAAATCATTGAATTATCTTCTGAGAAATGCAACCTTAAGATATCATATTAAGGGGATTGTGCTTCCTAATGAATTTTAATTAATTTATTTTTTTGGATGATACTTCCTTATTTTTGGATATAGATCACTGCAATGTTTTTTAAGTAAATGTGAGAATGAATATTTATTATTCTAAATTTGGGTCTAAGATATTTATTTCTAAATCCTTGGCATTAATGTAGGTGGAGGACACTCCTGAGTATGATTTCTATTTTTTTTGGTCTTATTAAGGGCCTCATAATATGGTGAGATATTTAGGCATTCTTTTTTATCTTACTTCATTGTTCAATGAGACTTGGTAGTGTATTTTTGAAAAAAAATGAAGGTTTCTAAGTGGCAAGGCCATATCCTATCTTTGTCTAGAAAAATTCAAGTCTATCAAAAACTGATCTCCTCCTTGACATATTATTCTTCCTATTATATATTTATTCACTCTCATGTGGATAAGTTGCACAACATTATTATGTATTTTCCATGATAAAATGGTATGGGTGGTAAAAATAGGCATGATATGTAGTGGGATATTTTTTTAAGACTAAAGTCTTGGGAGGGATGACCCAAAGATATTAATAATTAATTTTTTTCTCTTGTTTTTAATGGATATTGAGATCATTTTCTAGTTTTGAACTATGTAAGTTTTTGTTATATTTAACATGGCTAATGGTACTCAAAAATTTCATAGGCAATGGAAAGGCCATCATTTGATGGACTTGATGTTTGGAACCTTCTTAGTTAAGCCTATTGGATATTATATTTTTTAATCTATCTAGAAATATTAGGAGTAGTAAAGTCCTTGGGTGTTAATAAACTTATTTTTATCTTCATTTGATATTATATGCAGGGGTCTAAGTCTCTATGATGGAACCTTTTGTATAAGAATAAGACCTTGGATTTGATTATGGGTGTTTAAACTATTTCATAGCTTAACAAGGGGATTAAAAAAAATTAGGAATTATTCATATTTAGTAAGTGGATATCCTAGGATGATGTTAAATTTATGTACAATATCCCCCAAATTAAATCCATAAAATATATACTTATGCCTAGTATTCTAAAGCCTCTCTAGCTCTTTTAATGGATGAGGACATTTTTTTGGGGGGAAATGTAAAATGGTTGAAGGACCTCCTATGATTTAAGTGATTTATAGATAAATATATGAGAGGATATCCTTCTATTAAAAACTTTATATTGGTATTAATAATAAGTGGAACATTTTTTATCCCCTTAGGATCTGGACTAATAAATTCAATGTTGTGTGGTCTTCTTGTGTTAAACTTGAGAAATATTTTTTTAGATGGATCCAAATTCATAATAATATTTTCTTGAGTGATCCTATGTTAAAAATGGTTATTGGTAATCAATATTGATTTTTTTATGGTAAATAATGTTTTCATAAGCATGTTTTGTTTGAATTTTTTTTCTAAATTTGTTTGGGTTAGACTCTTGTTTTCCTAGAATATTTTTTCATATAAATCTATTGGTTGGAATGATATTTTATATGTTATTATTAGTCAAATATTTGTATCCCTTTTTATTTTAAAAATTTGGTTCATTACTTTTACTAAAGTTTTATAGTTTTTTAATAAATTTAGAAATAATGATGAGTTTCAAGGAATAAGTAGAGAATTTAATAACTTCAGTGGTGGATTCATAGTTCACATGCTCTTTTTAAAAGTTAATATACAAATAAAAATGCTTGAGATGAATTGGATAAATTATTATAGTTTGGTATCATCAATTTG